>CAUYQU010032094.1:0-57217 GCA_963574635.1 Cheracebus regulus
AAAAAAAAAAACAAAAAAAAGCTGGGGGCAGTGGCTCACCCCTATAATCCAGGCACTTTGGGAGGCCCAGACAGGCGGATCATCTGAGGCCAGTAGTTCAAGACAAGCCTGGCCAACATGGTGGAACCCCATCTCTACTAAAAACACAAAAATTAGCCAGGCATGATGGTGGGTGCCTGTAATCCCAGCTGCCTGGGAAGCTGAGACAGGAGAATCACTTGAACCCAGGAGGTTTAGGTTGCAGTGAATTTAGATCGCACCACTGCACTCCAGCCTGGGCGGCAGAGCGAGTCTCCATCTCAAAATAAAAAAGGCTGAAGAGTCAATGTGGAATAAACTTGGTGCTTCTTGCTGCTTTCTCCAGGACTTTTTCAGGTAGGCTGGTTTCATCCCTGCCCCGTGTGTGTGCTGCGGTGGAGAGTCAAACCTCTGAGGGTACCGCCTGGCACTGCTGCCTTGAGCTATGCAGATGCACTGCAGTTTCACCAGAGCCGCTGGAGCAAACATCAGCACAGGGAAGATAAGCAGCTCTGGCCCTGGGGACCCCCCTGAAGCTCCCCTAACCACACTTAGAGAACTGCTAAGTTAGAACACCTGTTCTGTTTAACGCTATTGAATGATCTGCACATGTGCGTGTGTCTACTTAATCCCAGAGTGTTTCAGAGAGATGTTTCACTTTAATTCAGTTGTATCATGATTTACCAACATACTTTAATAAAACCACCCAAGAAGACCATCTGATTTGGAATCTAAAATTTCATCTGCATGGAGTGGCTTCCTGGCTGGGTCCGTGAGGGATCTGGGTGTCTGTGTGTTTTTGAAGTCTTTGGATGGAGTTGCTTTGAGCAGGTGGAGGGGTTGGCTGTGGGCAGCACACGGGCTCCTCACCCCTCTGGCGCAGAGGCAGTTAGGGCCCAGGGGCCTGTCGCCTTCAGGAGCCAGCCTGGGCTGGGCCTGTGTTCTCTTTTGGACGCAAATGTGGGAACCGGCTCCCTGCTCGTGGTGAAAATAGGCTGCTTTTGGGAGCAGTGTCTTCAGAGGGTTGGAATTCTCTTTGTACTTTGTGTGAAGTTTTTAAGTTATTCCCTTATTAAGAAAGCCTCTGACCGGGTGAGGAGGCTCAACGCCTATAATCCCAGCACTTTGGGAGGCTGAAGTGAGTGGATCACTTGAGGCCAGGAGTGACAGGGTCTCGCTCTGTCCCTCAGGCTGAATGCAGTGGTTGATCACAGCTCACTGCAGCCTCAACCTCCCTGGCTCAAGCAATTCTCCTGCCTCAGCCTCTGGAGTAGCGGGATCACGGGTATGCACCACCACACCCAGCTTTATTATTATTAATTTTTATTTTTATTTTATTAATTTTTTAAAATGTAGAGTCAAGGTCTTGCTGTTTCCCAGGCTGGTTTTGAATTCCTGGGCTCAAGCGATCTTCCTGCCTTGGCCTCCCACCGTGCTGGGATTATAGGTGTTAGCCCCCATGCCTGGCCTTTGCGGTCTGTCTTTTTCATTCATTCATTTGTATATTTAATGTCTTGAGTACCTGCTCTGTGTTGGGCCCTCTTCTAGATGCTGAAGAGAAAGCAGTGACCAAAACAGACCATCCCTGCCCTCAGAGAGCTTATGATCTGATGGGGGGAGGTGGGCAGCCAGACTCAGGATGAAGTGCGAGGTATGTGCAGGCAGGGTGGCGAGGGAGGCCTCAGTGAGATGGCGGATTCCAGAGGGAGTGAGGCCGGTGCCGGGGCACTGGGCAGGGGTGATGGGCGGGCCGCTCTGCCAGCCTACTGGGACCCCATTCCTACCTGCAGAGTCTCAAGGTTCCCAGCTGTTTAGACAATACAGCCTGACCCCAGGCGTGGGCCGGAGCCCCTGTGATCTCACAGCCCACCCGGGAGGCCCTGCTGCTGCCCCTGCGCTGCCAGGTGTGATGCCCATCCTGGGTTCCCCCTTTCTGCGCGTTGAAACTCCTTCTTTCCAAGATTGGCTCAAAACGGGTTTCCTTCTTTCTTTCTCTTTCTTTTCTTTCTCTTTCTTTCTTTTTCTTCCTTTCTTCCTTTTTTTCTTTTCTTTCTTTTCTTTCTTTCTTCTTTCTGGCCATGGAAGGCAAACAGCCTTTCACTACCAAGAACCCAATAAGCTGAAGGAGTGCCTGACCAAAACGGATTTCTTAGGGAACATGGAACCTTGCCAGATAGTTGAGGCTCCTGCAGTCCTCTGGCTCAAGCTGGGTTTTCCTTTCCCTTCTGGTGAAACGCACAAGCCCATGGCCCCAGGGAAGGGCTGGGAGGACCCAGGGCGGCCTCCTGCTCCGTAGCCCCAGCCCGAGCCACAGCTGAGCCTTCAAGAGATGCTTGTCGGATCTGCAGACATTTTTTGGGGTCCCATGGCTGTTAGGTCTGGGGAGGCAGTGACCTAGCGCTAGAACTGAGGCGGTGGGCGGGGAGGGACTGTGGCGTCCGTGGGAGGGGCAGGGCCTCACCATGGGCCCCCTACCCAGTTGCAGATTCTTGCAAGGGGTGCCCCATCCACCCACAGGGCTGATTCAGGTGTCCAGACATTGCCAGACGCTGTTCTGTGACCCTTGCTGTCCTGGAGCAGCTGGAAAATAATAGATCTGGCGGGGACACCCCTCACTGCTTTCGTCTGACTTGGCGTTTTAGGGGTGCTAGATCAGTGGCCCCAAACCCCCGGTGCTTGGCCTGCCTAGCGGATGCTGGGGAATGGTACTTCCCCGTGGATTGTCCTGGCCGGTGCCCGCCCGGGGTGGTGGGCATAGTCCCAGGTGGCACACGGTGCTGCCAGCTATGACCTTCCCTCTGCCCAGACCTGCTCTGTCCACGGTGTCTGCTCAGGTCCCCGCTCTGGTCCCCTGCTCGCTTGACGCCTGCCTGCCGGCTGCAGGCAGCTCAGGGCCCTGAATAGTGCTGGGAGCAGGCACAGCCGGTGAAGAGAGGAGCTGCAGACGTGTCTGTTGTGGTCTCCATGGATGAGGGTGGAGAAAGCAGTAGAGGGTAACGTGGCTGATGTCTCTGGGACTGTGGTGATTTGCACAGAGAAGGAGACAAGGAGAGTAGCCTCTCTGCTGCCAGAGTTCTGCAGATTGGCTGCCCGCCCTGGTGATGTGCCAGGAGACCGGAGTGTGCTGGTGGGGAGAGAGGTCAGAATGGTCATGGCAGCGTGAAAAGTGCCAAGCGTGACATCCACCTCTGACATGCGGTCTCTGCCTGTCTAATGCTTATGGCTGAGAAACAACAGCTTCGCTTTCTGCAGTCAGGCCCAGATCACCACGGTGTGTTCAGGAGTGGTGGGTAAAGACCTAAGAATCTGTTGTTGCTGAGAATTCATTCATTCAGTGTGCTCTTCACCAAAGGCCACAGGGGAAGGTACCAGTTCCTCCGGGGGGAGCATAAAGGAGCTCAGTGCTGAGCAGATTCATTCATTATTGATTAGGTGTTACATATGTTTGTAGAATACGCAGAAGAAAACATGGACTGGCCGAAAGTACACAATTCAGCTGTGTTAAGTACATCATGATGTTGTGCATGCCTCACCTCTGTCTAGGTCCAGAACACTTCTGTCACCGGGAGCAGAAGCTTCCCATGGCCCCCTCGCAGCCCCTGGCACCCACTGCTCTGTGCTGCGTCTCCACGCATTGGCCTGATCTGGATGTTGCATGTGCCTGAGATCATCCATGTGGCCTTTGTATCTGGCCTCTTTCGCCTAACAATGCTTTAAAGGCTCATCCATGTCACAGCATGTGCCAGCGCCCCATTCCTTCTCGTGGGTGTGTAATATACCCCTGTAGGGATGGAATACATTTTGTTCATCCATTCATTCATCAGTGGACATTGGGTTGTTTCCATATATGTGTATATACGATTTTTCTTTAAGTGATGGGGGTGAGACGGGTCTCACTAGGTTGCCCAGGCTGGAGTGCAGCAGCTATTCACAGGAACAGTCCTAGCACACTACAGCCTTGGATTCCTGGGTTCAGGCAATCCTCCCGCCTCAGCCTCCCGAGTAGCTGGGGTTCAAGTGATGCTCCTCCCTCAGCCTCCCAAGTAGCTGGGACTTCATGTGAACACCACTGCACACAGCTCATTTTTAAATGATAAAAGTTTTAATTTGCTATGCTTCCAAGCCTTGCCAAGATGGTAACTTTGTCAAAATGTATCGGCTTAGTTTGGCTGTTTTTTCACATTATGCCAACAGCATCAGCTTTTGGAGAACGTTTAGTAAGTCTTCACTTAACGTTGTGGTTCTTGGAAACTGCATTGTGTTTTGTTTTGTTTTTGTTTTTTGAGACAGAGTCTCGCTCTGTCACTCAGGCTGGAGTGCAGGGGTGCGATCTCTGCTCACTGCAACCTCCACCTCCCGAGTAGCTGGGGTTCAAGTGATTCTTCCGCCTCAGCCTCCTGAGTAGCTGGGATTAACAGGCGTGCCCACCATGCCTGGCTAATTTCTGTTGTATTTTTAGTAGAGACAGGGTTTCACCATGTTAGCCAGGATGATCTCAATCTCCTGACTGGGTGATCCGCCCGACTTGGCCTCCCTAAGTGCTGGTATTTCAGGCGTGAGCCACCGCACCCAGCCAGAAACTGCGTTTTTAAGCAAAGCAAAGTACATCAGGTTATCAAATAATGTTATTTTGTTACATTGTTGATCAGGGAAAAAAATGGATTTGTTAAACATCATGTCACTTAAACTTGCAGTTTCTAGGAACTGTCAACAGCGTTAAGTGAACTGCCTTGTTCTTGCAGTAGTTGGGGGCTCCACGGCTCCTGCCTGCAAGTTCTTCCTGCGTTGGAAATGGGCAGAGGGCAGCTCCCCAGGTCCCCTCCTTAGGGATCAGAACCTACTTGGTTTCTTCAGACAAATTACAATGTCATTGATGCCTTGGAAGGATATACTTCATTGGTATTCCTCAGCATATTTAATTATGGAAAAATCTTACCTTATTTATAGTAAAGCTTTCTGAGTTGCAAATATTTTACTGTGAGCGTGACTGATTCATAATTATGAAAAAGCAGCCTCGTCTGCATCATTTGTTTATAACACTGGTCATGTTGAGTGTATTTGAAGCCTCGAAGGCATGGAATATTCAGCAGAGTGCGGAAAAGAAAGCAGTTATTGGCACAGTGCTTCATTTTACAGGTGGTAATTGACTTGTCCATTTGCTGAGGACTTCACCCCACCCAGCAGCCTTTCCTGCACACTAGCTGTTCCATTTCCCATTCTCGCTTTGCCCCTGTGCCAGTTCTGAAGCCTTTGAGCAGGTTTGTAGCTTTCTCTTCCCTTCCTGCAAAGTGCCTTTAATTTAGCTTCATCAGTCATTTGTCATCATTCCTTTTCTTGTCCAAGTTTGTGGTCAAGAGCGATGGCTGGGAACTAGAAGTACCCCTGGACCAGCCAGTGAGGTCTTCATCAGCTGGGTCCCAGCTGGCTTCTGACCTACTGCTGGGCACTCCTTTGAAAGCTGCAGACCCTCCCCTAGAGGACAGTACACGGTGGCCTGGTGGCCTTGCGCAGCCTCAGACACACCTGGCGTGGTGTCCCCGTGTGTCCTCCCTGCCCCAGACCCCTGCACCACCATCTGTCTTCAGCCCAGGCTGAGTTTTCCCATTTGATTTTGGTCATTCCTTCATTTGCTGGTATATTTGTTTAAGCTTTAGAAAATCCTTTGAAGGGTGGATGCATTGGCTCACACCTGTGATCCCAGCACTTTGGGAGGCTGATGCAGGCAGATCACTAAAGCTCAGGAGTTCGAGACCAGCCTGAGCAACATGGTGAAACCTGTCTCTACCAAAAATACAAAAAATTAGCTGGGCATGGTGTCGGATGCCTGTGTTCCCAGCTACTCAGGAGGCTGAGGTGGGAAGATTGCTTGACCCTAGGAGGTGGAAGTTGCAGGGAGCCGAGACTGTACCTCTGCACTCCAGCCTGGGCAACAGAGCAAGATGCCACCTTGAAAAGAAGAAAAACAAATTAAAATTAACATATATATGAAAGGAGAGAAAGTCTAACATATTCATCACCCAGCCTCAAGCATTATCTACCATAGCCAGTCTTTTTTCCTTGCCCGAATATTTTGAAGCAAATCCCACATATCACACGTTTATCCAGAGATACTTAAGTGCCCATCTCAGAAAGATGAGGAGTCTTTTTAAAAACTGAATCACAGAGCATGGTAATGGATGTATGGTGGGTCCTTCTGTGGGCCTCTCATAGTGTGCCCATGCCAGAGTAAATGGCAGCCTCGAACCATTGCCCAGCCCCCTTACCTGTGGGCTGTGAGCACTGGAGGGGGTTGCACAGTATGTAACGAACAAACACTGAATCAGTTTGTCTTGAAAATGCCTTTTTATGGTTGCTTTGTTTGAATCGGTATTTGTACACATAATTAGCTGTTAATTTCAACATGCCTAAGCATTTTTGCTTATGTAATTTTTAAGTTCTTGAACATGCACTCCCAGCTGGATGAAAGGTGCCACTGCACAGAGACCACATGGTGCTTCTGACTCTCCCACGGTGCACAGCACGCTTTGCTCATTCCGATGAGTTTGAGGAGTGTCTACCCCGTGCACCATTTCCCTGGTGTGCCTCAAAGCCCTGTGGTCCACAGCAACGTTTCCTGCTGTGTGTGAGCCTCTGGGGCTGCTGGGGCTGCATAACCCAGTGGGACGCCTGGTCAGGTGCCAGCTCAGCCTCTCGGCCACCTTGGCTAGGGCCTTTCGTGGGCCTGGATGATGGCGCACACCATGCGGCTCCTTCGTCCTGAAAGAGGGGCGGCTCTTCCCAGGAGGCACGAGTCTCGGTAGCAAGCAGAGCAGCGGCAGGCTCCTTTGCGAGCCCTGAGGGATGCGGCATATTCACACCTGTGCCATTGGCCAGGAAGGCACCTGGCTGAGCTTGAGTCTGCGGAAGGGGCCGCACAGTTGCAGGGCAGAGGGTGAGGACACAAGGAGGCCCCCAGCCCAGTCTGCCACAGCAGTGTGGGGCTGGAGAGCCCCTCTGGAGGGAGGCTGTTAAATCTGGCCCCAGTGGAGCTCAGACACTGCTGCAGCTTGGATGAGCTGCAAGGCCAGCATGCCGCGGAGGGTGGGGGCGCCAGGCGCAGAGGGCTACATGCTCGACTCCACCTCTGGAAATGTCCAGAACAGGCAGAGCCATTGAGACAACGTAGGTGTGTGTGCCAGGGGCTGGGCTTTGGAGGGAAGGGGTGTGACGGCTTAGTGGGCACGTGGCTTCTTTTGGGATAATGAAGGCGCCCAGGAATTGGGTGGTGGTGTTGGCTACACAACACTCTGAATGTGCTAAAGGCCACCACAGTGTACACTTGAAAATGGCTCAGGGAGTAAATGTATCTGAATTCTAACAAGAGGAAGAAAGAAACCTGGCCCAGGATCCCTCCTCCCATACACGTTTATTATCACAGCTCTGCCAGCCAGCCTGGCCTGGAGCCTGCACACCCCGTGCGCTCTGCTTTGAGGTGTGTGTTTTTGGCTGACAGACTCCCCAATGAGATCTGGGGTCCCACCTTCTCCTAAGCCGGGTCCACAGGGCCAGGTTAGACCCTGCCAGTAATCACCACTGTGCCACCGTGGGAGCCTCAGTCAGCCCGCGCTGTCCGAGGCCCCCCCAATTCTGGGCTGGTCTCTGAAGCTGGGGTCAGCAGGAGGGCCTGCCTTTAGGATAGCAAATAAGACATCCATGATTATGCCATTTAAAAGATGCGGCCAGGACTCTGTGCCTGACACGCCCTGGGATCCAAAATGCATGCAGGCATTGTCGTTAACTTTTCTTCGGTCCTCTGAGGAAATAGAACGCCATTTCGATTTGTTTTAAATTGTGAGCTCCTCTCTCTTCAGGAAGGAATTGATCAAAGAAGCAAACACTCCTGGATATTTTGTCTGCTTGAGTTTTATCAATTTACTCCTAATTAATTATTCTGACTAGGAGAAAAATGGTACCTTTCTGGGATGCCAGTGTTTAGAATTGACATTTCAAATAGCTGGTTGGACAAATTGGGGAATTTTTCTGATTTCTGTCATTTGTTAAATTTGCTTTTAAGTATCCTTCAGGGAGCTGTATTCATTCCAAGTGTGGGGAATTAAAGTTGAATCTCCATGCAATTGAATTAGCCTGAGCCCCAGGGATGGGCTGCAGAAGCCTGCTGAAGCTTGCAGGGAGGTTTTACGTCAAGCTGAAGTTTATTTCACGCAGTGTTTTCCGACGGGTTTCTAACACCACCGTGATGTATGGTTTACTAGTCCACGTGTGCCCTGTTTATTAACATTAGAACAGTACTTCTTTTCACAATGTACCATGGTTGTAATTTAAGATAAATGTCTGAGAGTATTCTCATACCTAAGAAAATGCTGAGTTGAAATGCTGGATTTCTAAATATGTCACTGGGGAGAGGACAGTTTTTTCCCTTTATAATGACAGTGTTGCCGACATGAACTTACAGCTATGTGGGCTGGGGAGATTTTGATGTGTAATAGGAAAATGTCACAGAAGGGAAAACACCAACTGAGGCTAAAGTTTCCCTTCATGATACTTATTTTTAACATCTATTTTACTGTTAAAAAATAAGGACCCTCGTGTTCATGTGGAAAACATAGTGACTAGGGGGAGAGGGAGGTGATCCTTGTGATGGATGAAGTTCTTAAAACACATAGATGCAAATGCAGTGGCTCTTGCAGGAATACAAACCCTGTAGAAGCTTATTTTTCCTTCATGTAAATTTCCAGGGCATGTGGGCTTAGCTGCTGTGCTCCGTGCAGCTATTCAGGGATTCAGGCTGCAGGGTATCTTAAGCCCAAAGGCAAAAGACCATGGAGGAGGGGGCCTGTGAGGTTTCTGGGTGCTGGCCGGCTGCTGACTGGTCTATGAGGTAAACCCGCCAAAACAGGTGCCTCACCTAGGGGTAGAAAGTGTTTGGGGGGGAAAAAGCAATAAAAAATAATCCAAAATTTTAAGTCCCAAAAAAACTACAGTATAATAACTATTTGTGTAGCATTTACATTGTTTTAGGTATTGTAAGTAATCTAGAGCTGATATAAGGTAGATGGGAGGATGTGTTCAGTTCTAGGCAAATATCACCAAGAGACAGCACTATCTAGCAGCCACATGCTCCACTGCTCCAGAAAAAGAAACAACCAGGCTGGGGCAGACAGCCCCAGACTGTGCCATGGTTGGGGAGGAAAGGGAAAGTTAGAACCTACCTGGAGACCATTCCCCACGTGGTTCGCATCCATCAGCCAGCACTTGCCAGACGTGCTTCTAAGCACTGGGACAGACCAATGAGCAGAAATAGAGACGTTTTCTTTGGGTGTGCCTAGTGCAGGGAGGATGGGAGATGGAGTGTGCCAGGCAGGCGCTGTCAAGGCAAGCACAGCGGGCGGCCTGGAGCTGCTGGGGGCACGCACCGTTTTTAATAAGGCAGTCACAAGGCAGTCAGCAGTCTCTAGGGAGGTGACATTGAACAAAGACCTGAAGGAGGTGGGTGGGTGAGCAAACCACAGGGCTCTGAGGAAAGAGTAGATGGGAAGTGCAAAGGCCCTGGGGCAGGAGCTCATTGGGTGCCTTATGGCCAGAGCCTGTGGGAGCCCGGCTATCGCGTGTGCAGATGAGATGCCAGGGGGACTTGAGAGTGGAAGGATGAATCGGCCGCCCTTCCTGGTACCTCTGGCTGCTGTGTGGACACAGGGGACCCTGGTAGGCACTGTGAAGTGATCCAGCTGGGAGAAGATGATGGCTCTGGTCTGCATGCTAATGGTGGAGGTGAAGTTGGCAGATTCTAGATGCAATTCGAGATTCAAGTTGTTTTTTTGAGACAGTCTCACTCTGTCGCCCAGGCTGGAGCGCAGTGGTGTAATCTCAGCTCACTGCAACCTCCCCTTCCCAGCTTCGAGCGATTTTCCTGTCTCAGCCTCTCGAGTAACTGGGATTACAGGCATGCACCCGCCATGCCTGGGTAATTTTTGTATTTTGAGTAGAGATGGGTTTCACCATGTTTACCAGGCTGGTCTCGAACTCCTGGCCTCAGGTGATCCACCCACCTTGGCCTCCCAACATGCTGGGATTACAGACCTGAGCCACCGCACCTGGCCTTGAGTTGACTTAAAGGTAGGGCCCTAAGAGTCTCAGGAGTCATGTGTGGGGTGGGATGGGACTGTCTGGGATGGAGACTGATCCTGCCTGAGCGCTTCCACTCAGTTACGCGGCACCCCTGTCCACAGAATCCTAACGTGAAACAACCACATGGCACCGAGTGTAACTTTCCTCTGAGTGGGGAAACAGTGTGTTTGGATCTTTAGACCCCCATGACGCCAGCTTCTCCATGTGTGCTGCAAGAGTCTGAGCAGAGACCACGAGGCTGGGAAGCAGAGCCCTCGCCAAGTGCAGGAGTAATTCAAGAACATGTCTTTCGAGTAGACTTCGTACCTGGCCCATTTTGGTGCCTTACAGCATTTGTTGTTTACCAATGACATCTTTGTAAAACCAGATTTTCTAATTGTTGCCCACATACAGGAGTGCATTGCGGTTCAGCAAGCTGGCTGGATTTTTTCTGGCTCTAACAGTGCACCTGCTAAGGTGTCTCCTCTTCATGGAGGCCATCACTTCATCTGAATGTGTCTTTGTGTCCATTTGCCTTTGAAATCATGAGAGGGCCGGGCACAGTGGCTTACACCTGTAATTCCAGCACTTTGGGAGGTCAAGGGAAGCAGGTCACCTGAGGTCAGGAATTCAAGACCAGCATGGCCAACATGGTGAAACCCTATCTCTAAGAAAAATACAAAAGTTAGCCAGGTGTGGTGGCAGGCGCCTGTAATCCTAGTTATTCCGGAGGCCGAGGCAGGAGAATCACTTGAACCTGGAAGGCAGAGGTTGCAGTGAGTCAAGATTGCACCACTGCTCCAGCCTGGGAGACAGAGCAAGAACCTTGTCTTGGGGGAAAAAAATCATGAGAGGACCTTGATTTCCAGACAGGTAAAAAGATGTGAGTCACGGAAGGGAGGTCTGCACGCCTGGGGCCTCAGTTAGACCTTTGAGCGCCGCGGCTGGGTGTGTTAGATTTCTCGCTTAGGCGGTGGCCTGGACCCTACAGGTTGTAAATTCAAAACCCAGACCAGGGAGTGTAGGACCCGGAGCTGCAGGTTTGGGGCATGGGGGATTCACAGGCCCTCCCGCTTCCCTTCTTTCAGCTCTGGCTGCTCTTGGACAAGCTTTGTCTTCATGATCACGAAAGTTGTCGATCCCTCAGAATCCAACAGACTTGTTTCAGATCCCAGCATGCGTCTTTCTGCTGTGGCCCAAGTGGTTAATCTGGCTGCCCCCTATCTCACGTGTGCATCTCACTGCATACATGAGATGGGGGGAGGGAGCCAGATTAACCACTGGTCACAGGATTTTGCACACGGAAACCTCAGGCCGTGCGCCGCCACCTAATGGGCATTCAGTGCGCATCTCTTTTAGATGCTGGCCTGTCGGTGGCGGCAGAAACTGTACAGGTGTGGCGATGGGTCTGCTTTGGGGACTGCTCCCCAAGCCTATGCCTCCTGCTGGACACTGTGAGTGCTGGCAAGATGAGGAGGCCCACTCTGTCCTCACGGGGCTCCTGGGTCTGACGAGAAGACTCGCACCTCTGCCTGTGAACTGCGGATGGTGGGGTAGATGGCCACGGCTTGGCAGCCTGAGCAGCAGGGTGAGAGAGCTGGCTTTGGAGACAGTGGCCTCTGTTGTCATGTGTCTGTCATTAAGCAGATTGAGCAAAAGCAGAGGCGGGAAAAGTCATGGAGGGGCTGGTGGTGCGAGCCCATTGTTGCGATGGGTCCCGCGAGGAGGGGGTGGGTTTGGGCCCTGAGATCTTTGCAGAAGAGTGGCTCTGCTGTGCAGTGGTGTTGTGCCATTTAAGGTAATTCTGCCCCTTTGAGGCAGGTGTAGCTCCAGTTTTCGGAGGCGGAAACGGGGTGGGGAGGGGTGGGCATAGGAAGCGGCAGGCCACTTTCCTTCGGTTTTACTGGGAGAAACTGTAGGAAAAACTGAGCTTTGTAGAGCAGGCGGAGAGCTCAGACAGGGCTCGGCGCGCAGAGCCGTCGGGCAAGCGGGAGGAAGAGCTGCAGCTCCGGGGTGCGTGGCTGCCTCGTGTAGAGTGGACCATGGGCTCAGATGCACAGGGAAATGGAGGCATTCCCAGAGGAGCTGGGTGTCAGGCCCGGCACAGGCTGGAGAAGCGTGAGGCTTTCTCCTGGGGAAGCTGTAGGTAAGATGCCCGCGAAGCAGGGGAGATGCGGACTCTGGGTAGAGTTGGCAGCAGCATTTGGTTTTCCTCAAGTAGTGGAACCCAAACTTCTGGTTCCTGGTGAGTCCTGCCGCCTTTGCCTAAGAGAATCTTTGTGGTGCAGGGGCTTCAAACACCTGCCTTGAGCCCTGGAAGCTGTCCTCCAGCACGGCATGCCGTCTTGGGGTTCAGGCATCTTCCCACGTGGGGCGTGGACGCTCGTGTGGGTGTCTGTTTCCCCACCCCGAGGCTGGCGGTGGCTGAGCTGCTGTGTGGCACCCCTGGTCCGTCTCGCTGTCATATGTCATCCCCTCCTTTCTCACCCTCCTGGGTTAGATCTTGTACAAAGCTCAGTGTTAGACCTGGCACCCAGAAAAGAGAGCCATGTGCCCTACAGCCCTGCATGGGGCCCCACCAAGGTCAGGGCTGCCTGCGGCCCAAGCATCCGCCAGCGCTGACGCTGGCATCTGCTGTGAGGCCCCTGGCGGGCAGGGCCATCTCTTTATTTTTTTAAATATTTTTTATTTTATTTTTGTTCTCTATGTACTCCTGGAAAAGCAGGGCCATCTCTTGGTCCTCCCAGGTGGCAGATGACGCAACACCCGGTGATGAGTGGCACAGGCGTGTGCGTTTCAGCTGATGAGCAGGAGATGTTGATGGGTTTTGCTGCCTTGCTGATAAAAATAGACATTTATTCTTTTCAAGACAGGCAGAAAGGCTAAGATGTGTTAGTAGCCCTGTGGGACGGAACTCAGATGGCAGTTTTTCGTTTTTATGTCAATTTTTTTCCCTTGATTCCTTTTCTCTTAAAATTAGGCCTCACGAGCTAATCCTGTAGATCAGGCTAAAGCTGACAGGAGTGAGCCTGAGATTTCCTAATGCTCATTTATTCTCATTCCATCGTTGAGATTCAGGCTTGAAGCCAGGAGGCCATCCCCCTGGAAAGGCCCCTACTCAGTCAGGGAGGCCGGGGGGGCCCCGCCCAGCCCCCATCAGTGTCCGTGGCTGCTGCCAGAAACGCAGTCAGAGAAAGCAATGTCAGCCAGACCTCAGCTCCAGCCGGGCGCAGGCCCCGTGCGCTACCGCGGCCACGCCGCCCTGCATTCGCGCTGCGCTGCGTTGGCTCTGGAGAGGCCGGGAGGCTCTGGGAATTGGAATCCCTGGCTGTGCTTGCTGGAAAGGGTGTATGTAAATGAGGCGGTTTTCCTGCCACCTCTGCAGATGATTCAGCCCAGCAAGTGTGAGAAGGCGGGGACGTCCCCTGGAGCGGTCCAGGCCCTCCCCACACAGCGCAGGGCGTGGTTATAAATGAACGAAACAACTCTTCTGCTGAGATTTTTTGTTTCCTTCTGTACAATTCCAGTGTGAGTTCCCGTTAACCATGATGTAAAACCCACACTGTGGCTTTAGTCTTCTATTTCAAACAACAGGTTCTCCAGCAACGGTGCAGAACAGCGGACGCACTCTGGCGGCCAGGTGCCTGTCTGCGTCCTGCCTGGCTGGCTGGCACCCTCGGGCAGTTCCCCTGGGGCTGGTGGGCACCACGGCAGTTCTCCAGGACAGGGCTGTCACACAGGGTGAGGTAGCAGTCACGAAGACACAGTGGCCATGCGATGACATGGGTGCGCCCTCGACACCAGCCACGTGGCTCTCCCTGCCGCTTCCAGCCTCCACGCGACTGGAACGCAGTGCTTCACTTGTAAACGCCACTGTGCATCTGTGAGACTATACTGGGAAAATTGGCTCACTGCAGATCTTGAATTGGGCACTTTTTAAATCTCTCTGAGCATCTGTTAAGTGGCATAGTGACTGTCTGTGCTGACATCTCAAGCTTCTGTTTTCTTTCTTTCTTTATTTTTTTGAGACAGACTTTGCTCTTGTTGCCCAGGCTGGGCGGTGACGTGATCTCGGCTCACCGCAACCTTCGCCTCCTAGATTCAAGCGATTCTCCAGCCTCAGCCTCCCCAGTAGCTGGGATTACAGGCGCGCACTACCGCTCGGCTAATTTTGTACTTTTAGTAGAGATGGGGTTTCTCCATGTTGGTCAGGCTAGTCTTAAACTCCTGACCTCAGGTGGTCTGCCCGCCTCGGCCTCCCACAGTGCTGGGATTACAGGCGTGAGCCACCACACCTGGCCAGCTTCTATTTTCTTTAATTTAGGAATATGTCAGAAAAATAGAACGATGAATCTAACACTCATCCTCCTCCCAGAGTTTGTTTGTATTTTTAAAAACTAACTTTAGTTTTAAATAACAAATATACCTACCTAAAAAGTGCAGAAGCGTAGGCCAGGTACAGTCAAGCCTATAATCCTAACACTTTGGGAGGCTGAGGCAGGCAGATCATTTGAGCCCAAGAGTTTGAGACCAGCCTGGACAACACAAGAGGGCTCCATCCCTGTCACCTGGCGTGGGGGCACGTGCCTGTAGTGACAGCTATTCAGGAGGCTGGGGCAGGAGGATCGCTTGAGCCCTGTGATCACACCACTGCACTTCAGCCTCGGCAGCAGAGTGAGACTCGGGAAAAATAAAATAATAAAATACATAAAATATAAAATGAATAAACAGAAGCGTAGAGAAGAGTAGAAATACTAACTGTAGCTTGACCACTCAGGCATAACCACTATAAATGTTTTGTTTTATGATTATCCTATAAGTTCTCCCTTTCATACCCCCAATGTGCACATATGTATAATATAGGACAGATGGGATTGCATCAAACACCATTTTGAAGCTTTTTCCTACTTACCAACACATGGAGCTCTTCCGTGTAATTGATGGAGAGGTATAGTGTCACTGAACTCTCAGACAGATCATTTAACCCGTTTTCCACTGATAGACCTTCCAGGCCTTCTCAGTCTTTGCTGTGCTTCCATGTGTAGGCGCCTGAGTGTTTCCTGAGGACAGATGCCTACTTGTCGAGTTACTGGATCGAAGGGCATGTAATTTTGAAAAGCTTCTGAAACAAACTTGAAATCCCCCTGTATGGATGGGAGTGGCCATTTTTTCTCATATGCACTGTGCAGTCATATCCCTCACCCATTTTCTGTTGGAGTTTTTGACTTCATTAATTTATATAAACTGTATATTTAGGTTTATGCCTTTAGGTTTGTGTATTTATGATGTCACATGAATTTCCAGTTTGTCATGCAATTATATATATATAGTTTCCCCCCACCCCCCTGAGACAGAATCTTACTGTGTCACCCAGGCTGGACAGGCTGGAGTGCAGTGGCGTGATCTCAGATCACTGTAGCCTTGACCTCCCCAGGCTCAAGTGATCCTCCCATTTCAGCCTCCCAAGTAGCTGGGACTGCAGACACATGCCACCATGACTGGCTAATTTTGTATTTTTTTGTACAAATACAGGTGGGGTTTTGCCATGTTTCTCAGGCTAGTCTCGAACTCCTAGCCTCAAGTGATCCACCTGCCCCAGGCTTCCAAAGTGCTGGGATTACAGGTGTGAGACACCACATGCAGCTGAAAATCATCTTCTGCAACCTCTTTTTGGTTCTAAGAAAGAGCATTCCCACCCCAAAAGTATAAAAGATCATTAAATTTTAAAATATTTCTGTGGATGTTTTTGTTTCATTGAAAAATACTATGTATTTACAGTTTCTATTTGAAATTTATTTTGTAATAAGATGTGACAGGGAGCTCACCTTAATTTTTTCCTTCACATATTTAGAAAATTGTTCGGAGTTCTCTCCCTTCCCCTTAACTGGCATGCCCCGTCTGGCCAACCTGAGCGCTGCCAGTGGCTTGCCTGCCCACCTGGTGTGCAGGGTGATGGTGATAGTTTTCCTCCCTGTTCCCTTTTGAAGACGAGCGCCCTGAGAGCCGGGGTAGGAGGTGCTCAGGCAGTGTAGGGTGAGCAGCATTGAGCAGTGCAGTAGAGCTTAGGGAACCCTTAGCGCGGGCTTGGCTCCAGCAGACATCACTGGTGACCAGGTGTTCCTGTGCTCACAGATGGAACTGAGGGAACCTGGTGAGGATGGATAGTCAGGCACTTAGTTCCTCCAGCTCCTTTGGTTTGATTTAAGCATAGGTGTTATAGAAAGGGTTCAAGGCTGCGTGGCCTGGCGGCAAGGCTTGCTTGCTCTGGTAGCCATGAGTGCTGTGTGTGAGTCCCAGCTCTGGCTGTCAGTTAACTTGTAGACACACCTGGAACCACATCTGTAAGATGGGATCCTGCCTGCCTTGTCCATGGTAAGGAGTGAGGAGGTGATTTGCATGAAGGTGTCTGCACTGTACCTGCTGCAATGGTGATGGCCATTGCTTCTTCAGTTATGGCAACTTAAAATGTGAATACACATGTTAAGAAGGGAAGTAAACATGTTAATATTGAGAAATGTACCAGGTATCTAGGATGAGTTACTGTAAAAGAGCACAAAGGTTTTTTATTTATTTTTTAACTTTGCTAGTGCTTAGCGCAGATGAGGGGCATCAGGGTGGCAGATCAGTGTATGTTGGCTGGGCGTGGTGGCTCACACCTGTAATCCCAGCACTTTGGGAGGCTGGAGTAGGCGGATCACTTGAGGTCAGGAGTTCGAGACCAGCCTGGCCAAACTCTGTCTCTACTAAAATTACAAAAATTAGCTGGGTGTGGTGATGCACACCTATAATCCCAGCTACTCGGGAGGCTGAGGCAGGAGAATCGCTTAAACCCAGGAGGTGGAGGTTACACTGAGCTGAGTGTAACCTCACTGCACTCCAGCCTGTGAGACAGAGCACGACTCTGTCTTCAAAAACAAGAAAGTTTGTCTATTTTTATTCATACGTAATAGATGTGTGTATTTTCAAGGAACATACATGTGATAGATTCTTGTATGTTTTGGGTGAAAAGAGGATTCAGTTTGGAGAACAAGACTCTTTGTGAAGTATAAGAGATGTCACATGGACCCTTGTCAGGGCAGTGGCTGATTTGATGGCTGATGTTTGCAGAAGGGTAAGCTGGAAATCACAGTCCTAGCCCTGTGGTCTGCTGCCCAGGTGCCCTTGCTGTCACCTCACCCCTTGGAGCTCCTGGCTCCTCGTCTGAGCAATGGAGACAAGTCAGAGTGGGCATGAGAAGAGACAAGAATGTGCTGGAAGTCTCACGCTGGAGTCATGTCAATGCTTGATAAACACTGGCTTCCTTAGTTGAAACAGGCCGGGTGCCATGGCTCAAGCCGGGAATCTCAGCACTTTGGGAGGCCAAGGTGGGAGGATACTTGAGGCCAGGAGTTGGAGACCAGCCTGGGTGCCATAGCAAGACACCCATCTCTACTAAAAAGGACAAAATAGAAAATAACTGAACAGTGAAGACTACTTATAAAAGGTAGAGTAATCGTCTTCCTATGGATGCCTCATGATTTTGTCCTAAAAACACTTGGCATTGAGTCCTAAACCCAGATGGCATTTTTACTAAGAGTCAGTGTAACAGCAAAATACTCTTTTATTCATCTGTGTATTCATTCAGTGAACAGTTGCACAAAAAACAGACACAGTCCTTGCTATATTGCGATGCCTACTTTCTAGTGGGAGAGGCAGATACAGAGTCAGAATCACAAAGAAAATCTAGAGTTGAAGCCAGAAAAGGCTGCAGAGAAGAGTCAGAGAAATAGACACGTACGGTGTTCTTCACGTCTGCACTGAGCGTGTCAGGCTTCCAGCAGTGCTTCACCAGCGTGCGGTGGGGGTCTGTCCTGGTGGGGCCAGTGGTGGAGATGCTGTGGTCTTTCATCAGCTGCCTCGATTGAGGAACATTTCTGTAGGAGGTAACTTACATTTTACTCGTATTCCTTTAATTCCTGCTTGTATTTATTATAGTATTTCTTTTATCTTCTTCCTTTTTTTTGAGACGGAGTTTCGCTCTTGTTGCCCAGGCAGGAGTGCCGTGGTGCAATCTCAGCTCACTGCAATCTCCGCCTCCCTGGTTAAAGTGATTCTCGTGCCTCAGCCTCTCAAGTAGCTGTGACTGCAGGCTTGTGCCACCACACCCAGCTAATTTTTGCATTTTAGTAGAGACTGGGTTTCACCATGTTGGTCGGGCTGGTCATGAACTCCTGACTTCAGGTGATCCATCCGCCTTGGCCTCCCAAAGTGCTGGGATTACAGGCATGAGCCACTGCGCCCGGCCTTATTACAGTATTTCTAATATTGTTGAATAAAGACAGATGGTGGATCAAAGGGGATGTTTTTGACTCGTAAGGAAAAATTTATTCAAAATTTATGGGGGGAAGGTTTGCTTCATAAAGGTCACAAGGGAGGCTTTGAGGATCATTTCTCAAAGAGATAATGGTGGTTGCAGTTTCAGGTTGAGCCACAAGCATTTATTTAAAAAAAAAAAACCCTGTGGAGGAAATTCCGTGTTGGTCGTGAGTCATCGGCAGTTTAGTCGGATGTTTGTTTTGTAATCAGTCCTAGACTGTACGGGTTTGTCATCCTCTTCCTGTGCATGCTGTATTGCTCACTAAAATAAGGTTAAAATATTTTCAGGCTATTACTCATTAAACCAAAAGAGGGGAGTGAGTGGTTTAGGGGTGACTGTCAGTCTGATCTGGGGACGTGGGCCGCCTGTGTCGGCCTCAGCAGCAGCGCTCAGTCTTCTTGGGGGGGTTCTCCCTGCTGTCCTCGCCCCACACCTCCACAGCTTCTGCCTTTGGGGTGACTGCTCCTGCTCACGTTGCCTCCCATGGCCCCTTCTTCTGGTGTTGCCAAGAACCAGGCTGAGGCAGGTTGGAGATGCTCCAAGAATTTCTACTCAGGGAGAACAGAAAGGAAAGCCTTCCAGGAACCGCGCCCCCAGAACACAGAAGTATTCAACAGAAGCGCAAAGGTGTCACCGAGGACAGCCTGGCTGCCCCACCCTGGACTGCCCTCACCCAGGGCTGCCCCCACCCAAGACTGCACCCACCTGAGGCTGCCTCCACCCGAGACTGCACCCACCTGGGGCTGCTCCCACCCAGGGCTGCTCCCATCCTGGGTCCCCACCCAAGACTGCCTGCACCTGAGACTGCCCCCACCCAGGGCTGCCCCCACCCGAGACTGCCCCCCACCCGGGGCTGCTCCTATCGGAGGCTGCCCCCACCTGAGACTGCCCCCACCCAGGGCTGTCCCCACCCGAGGCTGCTCCCACCTGAGACTGCACCCACCCGGGGCTGCACCCAGAATTTCCTTCCCTCCATCATTCCCACCCGCCCTTCCCATGGGCCTGAGTGGAGGCAAAACCTCCTTCTCAGGGTGCGGATGCAAGCAGAGAGCAGTAGTGAATGGCTGCATCCTGTGTGCATATGCCTGTAGGAGGAGGGGCAGGGGCCATTTCCTAAGCTGGGACCCATGAAGTCCTAGGGCTGTGGCAGGGTCCGTCCCTGGGGCGAAAGGGTCCCAGGGCTCCTAACGATGGTCAGCGTTCCCGAGGACGTATTCTCTGAGCCTGGTGCACCAGCTGCCCACTGCCACATTGAGAGCCCTGGATGGCATCAGCTGGCTCCTGGGCCAATGCCCCTGGTTCTGAGGAGCACTGTTGCAGCAGCTCCTGCTCAGGGCTGGAGGGCACAGTCTTCTCTCCTGCCGCAGAGCTCTGGCTGGCGGCAGAAGCAGCCTCCCGCCGGCAGGGTGGGCTCTGTTGACTCCCTTCCACGTGGGGCATGTCTGTGCCTCCACCTCCTTGGCATCCATGTTCAAACAGGTTCTGTGACCAGGGACCTGGGACCCCATCTGTGCCTCCGCTTCTTCAGCATTTGTGTTCAGGCAAGTTCCAGGGCTAGGGACCCGGGATCCCTGTCTGTGCCTCCGTTTCTTCAGTGTCTGTGTTTGGGCGGGTTCTGCACCAGGGACCTGGGACCCCCAAAGCACAAGAGCCCCATTTCCTCCCCATCTCATCACATTTGACTTTCAGTGTGTCCTCACAGACCTGGGGGGCTCCAGTACTGCTGTTGAGGTCAGTTTGCCCCGATTTGTGAGTCAGATTGGGGGTGGTGGAATGCATCAGCTGGGGGCCCAGTTCGGCTATCCCTGTGCAACCGTGGTGCCTGGGCCGGACGTGTCTCTGTGAACGCCGGCTGGGTGAGGCGTTGTCTCTGGCCCACCATGGGCTTGTTGGTGGCCCTGTCCTGGCGCGGTAGACAGCATACAGTTGTCTGCACTCTGGCTGACAGGAGCAGATGTTCCATCTGCATTCTCAGCACACATTTGAGACTGCCTCCGTCCATTTTACCAGAAAAACTGCCATGACTGTGTTTAGTGTCAACTGGGGTGGCCACAAGGGAGGCTTGCCTGTGTAGGCAGCAAGTGAGTTGTCACCCACCTGTCCTGATTTTAGCAGGAGAATACAGCTTGATAGCATCTCGTCTCCGGGCTGTGCTCACTGGGCCGTCACCTGTCCCGTTCCATGGCTCATGCTAATGGCACAGATCTCAGTGGCTGCTCTGCCACTGCCTCGCCAGGGCACCCCTGTTCTGGTATCACAGAGACCAGGTCTGCACCCGGCTTGGCTCAGGGTGTGGCACAGAAGCGCTTAGCAGCCCTGAGCTATCTTTCTCGCGTTCTTTGGCCTGCACACTTTCTGGCTGATGCCCAGTGTCATGAATGCAGAGTTCTAGGAGGACCATGGAGATGCATGGCTTCGGAACCAGCTTTGTGTGGCATTTGGGTGTCAGATCTTTAACCATTTGCATCCCGAGACATGGGTGCTGAGCCCTGTGCTGGTTCCTAGGAGACAGCCATGGTCCCTGCGCCAGCCTCACAGTGAGGCTGCTACCCAAGCTCAGGCCACAGCTGTGCAGGCTGTGGATGCCAGCCTGGGCCTGGGGTTCACTCGCCAGTAGCCAAAGCGGCTTCACGGAAGAGCTGGACCATTCATTTATTTAACGACTCTGAATTAATGCTGCTGCTCTCCCCACTCCAGGGTACACATCCGCGGGGGATCCTGGCAGGCCCTCACTTTCCTCTTCATGCAGCAACTTTCACTTTCTTCTTCGTGCACCAACTTTCTCCAGTCCCTGTCCCTTACTGAGATGGCCCTTGGGGCAGGTGGCAGGAGTCTGCCCCACATCCCTTCCTGGAAAGTCGGGGAGGAGCCAGCTCTGAGAGGGGTTTCTTCGGGGGGCCATCTGCCTCTTGCTGCCCGCCTCTGCTGACGTCCGCTGTACATACTGAAACTTTGTGTTCCCCGTGACCCAGTTGCTCACACAGGAAGCCGATTACTCATTCACTACGTTTCCCTTTCGCTGTGTGAGATGCGGCTCTAAAACTGGAATCTTAAATAAACACGCTGCGCAATCTCGATTCAGCAAACACAGCACGGCTGTGTATGTGACACTACGCTGGGTTCCAGGCCCTGCCCTCAGAACTCGCTCCAAGGAATGGGTAAGGCCTTCACTGCAGTGGGCCTGCCAGCCCTGGGTCCCGGGAGCCATCGCCTCTTCCAGCAGCAGCCGAGGTCCTTCCAACCACAGGCATACCTTGCTTTATTGCCCTGCACAGATAATGTGTCCGTCCATCCTTCCTTCTTCCTTCCTTCCGTCCCTCCCTCTCTCCCTCTTTCCCTCTCTGCCCCCTCCCTCTCTGCCTCCCTCTGTTCCATTATTTACACACAATGCTGTTACATGCTTACTAGACTACAGTATAGTGCAAACAGAACTTTTATATGCACTGGGACACCTAAACATTGGCGTGATCAGTTTTATTGTGTTGGAACCGAGCCTGCAGTGTGGCTGAGGTACGCTGTGCTAGGATCCTGGGATTCCTGAATGAAAGAGGATTTGCCTTTCTGTTCCCAATGGTTTCAACCTTCAGTGCAGGGACAAGACTAACACTTATGGAAACAACTGGAAACCCATTTAAAATAAGACTGGTTAGTTGCTGGGTGGGACATGTGGCAGGGCGTGCCACCTCTGGCCTCAGGAGGAGGTGCCCATGGAGTGTCTGGGAAGAGCATCCACCGAGAGGTGGAACCCCAGTGGTTCCTTGGAGCATTCTTGGAGGCTGGAGGAGATGGAGAAGGGTGCTGCCAGTGGGCCTGGGGGTGGTGGGGAGGTGGGGTTGGGCCTTGGGTGCAGAGCAGGGATTTGGGACTTGGCTGTTGGACTGGACAGGGCGGGAACCAGGGCCCGTTCTGTGAATGCCAGTGCGGTGGCATGTTCTCGGTGAAGGCATCCTGGGTGCCTCCTCCTCGCAGGCTTCCATCTCTTCAAAAGAGAGCACTGGGAGAACGTGTCGCCATTTCTTCAAAAGAGAGCACAGGGAGAACGTGTCGCTAGGTGGAATTAGAATTCCCTTTAGAACCATCTGTGTCAAACGGGATGAGTGTGTGTGTGGCCCATCCATGTCTTGTGGCCTCTTGTGCAGTTGGTCCCCATCTTGGTGCGTTATTCACCTGCCGGGCCAGGGGCTCACAGCCCGGGTTGGAGGGGCAGCCAGTGCCCTTCGTGTCATCCCCTACTTCCTTGTGCATGGGGGCCGGGTCCACACACTTCTGCTCCGTCTCCTCCCACACGATTTGGCTTTGATCCCCCAGCTTGTATCTGCAGCTTACATGTGGGACTCGCTGTGCGTGATCAGAGTGGATTTCAGGCACCCCGAGGGCTCAGGTCTGCAGAGGCGTCCTCGGCAGTGGAGTTGCCTCCCCAAAGGTTCAGGAAGGTGGGCCCTCCCCGGCCCCTCTGCCTGGAAAACGTTTATGTCTTTAACTTTTGATTTCATAATTCATATGCCTTCACATGAAGTATCAGTATTTTCATTATTAAAGGCTAGAAGCAAGAAAGGACTCTCTTAGGAAATTGCAGATTTTATGAATTACCCCTGCATTTTCTCATTGCCTTTATTCACAGTGGTTAGTACCACCGGCTGCGTGCAGGTTTCCCGTCTCCCACGGCAGGTGTTGCAGAGGAGGCGGTCTCAGGGGAGGCTCCTTAGGAGAGATAGGGTCAGCCTGAGCCCTGGGCCCGGGCTGCATCTGTGCTGGGACTCTGCTTGGGGCCCGGGTGGAGGAGGCTGGTTCGGAGCCGGCCTCGAAGCTCTGCTTCTCCTGTGAGTCACTTGTGTTCCAGCCCCAAACCTCGCAGCCAGCGGTGTGCCTCTTTGTGGTGTGGTTGTGAGGCTTGGTTAAGTAACTGCATGAGCACCTTGTAAGCTGGGAGTCACCAAAGGACAGGGACTCTCCTCCCTGAGGGGAACACGCTCCACCCTGGAATTGAGATTGGCCATGGGGCTGGATTCCTGGGCTCTGTCCTGGAATTTTCTGGGAGCCGTCTCACTGGGTGGTTGGAGCCGCCTGAGAACAGGGCCACGTGTTGGTGAGCACTTTGTTCTGCTCCAGTGTTGGTGTACAGAGAGGCTCAGTCGGTCCTCAAGGGAGTGGCCGACTCCGCTGACCCACCTGGACTGCAGTGTCCACTCCTGGTCACAGCCAGCGTCCGTGCTGAAGGATCTCAGTGAGCTCCTGAGCTTATGAAAAGCCATTAGACACCATCCTGTGGATGACTGACACATGGAAACCATCTGCATGTCACGGGAGCTGCTTAAGGACTTGCTTTTTTTTTTTGACATGGAGTCTCGTGCTGTCACCCAGCTAGAGCGCAGTGACAATGATCTTGGCTCACTGCAACTTCTGCCTCCCAGGTTCAAGTGATTGTCCCGCCTCAGCCTGCTGAGTAGCTGAGACCACAGGTGTGCGCCACCACGTCTGGCTAATTTTTGTATTTTTAGTAGAGATGGGATTTCACTGTGTTGGCCAGGCTGGTCTTGAACTCCTGACCTCAGGTGATCTACCCGCCTTGGCCTCCCAAAGTGCTGGGATTACAAGTGTGAGCCACCACACCTGGCCTGACTCAGTTCATTTTTGTAGCCTTAGCCCAGGGCATGGCGCCCAGCACACTGGGGCACGTGCTGTGTGCCGTTGATGGGGTGGAGTGTTGTGGAAGCCTGTAGATGTGTCATCTATGAGGTCAGGACAGCTTGGTGGAAGACCAAGCTGCCGTGATCATTTCCAAATGGTGTAACTCAGCGAGCTTAATAACCTTTAAAGCATGTTAGTTTTCTCATAGGAAACAGAATAAAAAACAAGTCATTCAGGGAGTCTGTGGCTGTTTCTAGGTCAGAAATACAGTAAGAACAGCTCCTATTATTTTTAGGAGAGTACTTTATCTTTCCGGTGAATGTCAACAGGAATTGAAGTACATGGGATTTGTTTTAAATGGAGAAGAGTTTTTTGTTTGTTTTTTAACAGATATTTGAGTGAAAATTGGAAGTATTCTATTATTGGAAAATACTTATTTTTCTAAACGTATGTTTTGAACTTTACTAATATGGAGCCACTGAGAACTTGAGTTGGGATGAATTTTCTGCTGCTTATCTATGATGAAAAGCATTTCCTGAGTAAATGAACGGTTTAAACAGCAATGAGGGAGGGGCACCAACTTGACATTTTTGGGCTCTCCGCCTTGTCTCCCTTGCTGCTCATTCATGCTATGTGGTCTGTCCAGTGTCTCAGACGGGAAGAAAGAACAGAAATGGATGTAGCAAGTTTGATCACCAGAGTTGTTATGATACATTTTAAGTAAATTATTGACTTAACGTTGAGACGCCGCCTCTGTGGAATGCCATATTGGCCTGGACATTAACGGACACAGCGGAGGGGGTGTGTGGTGGCTGGGGCCGAGGGTCAGGGGGCCGCGGAGTGACCGTGCTCTCCATAACGGCTGTTCTCTCTGCCATTCCAGCACTTGCGCCTCCTGCACCGCCGCCACCCCCCATCCAAGGATATGCCTTCAAGCCTCCACCTAGACCCGACTTTGGGACCTCCGGGAGAACAATCAAATTACAGGCCAATTTCTTCGAAATGGACATCCCCAAAATTGACATCTATCATTATGAATTGGATATCAAGCCAGAGAAGTGCCCGAGGAGAGTTAACAGGTATCACATTTCATCCTTCAGTGACCTGCGTAAGTGGTCTGCGAGGACAGACACGGCATTTAAACTAACAACTCTTAAATTCTCGGTCAGCTCCATCTGAGTTTTTTCCGGAATGTTTCAGCTGTATTTGGTTTTCCCAAAAACAGGTTTTCAGAGTCAGACCTATGAATTGCAAACAAAACAAAACAAAAAAAGAAAAAACGTTTTTATATTGAGGTACAATTTCAGGATAGTGAGTAAATGTATAACTGAAAGAATTATGACAAATGTATATACTGATCACCCTAGAAAGTTGCCTCATACCCTCTTCCAGTCATCCCCAGCCCCTAAAGTTACAGCGTTCTCGTGTGTGTCACAGATTAGTTTCTGGGTCCATACAGTGACACAGCCTCAATCCAGACTGCTTCTACTCAGCGAAATTTGTGACACCCACTTGCGCCATTGTGTGTATTCATAGCTTATTGTTATTGCTGGCTTCATAGTCTGCTTTTCATCTTCCTTTAAACACATGGGCAGTCTAGGCCGTGGCCATGATGAACAAGGCTGCTGTGGACATTCTTGTTGAAGTTCTTTTTGTGGAGGTCTTTTCATCTCTCTTAGATAAATACCTAGGATTAGAATTGCTGGGTCGAAGGGCAAGTATATGTTTAGCTGCAATGTGAACCCGCCACATAAATGCTGTTCCCAGGTGCCCGTCCCGTTTTCCTCCCGTCAGCTCTGCTGAATGTTCGCGAGGCTGCCCACCCCCACCAGCGCTCGGTGTGGTCAGGTGTTTTTATTTTTGTGTTTTGTCAGGTGAGCAGTGGCTTCTTATTGCGGTTTTAATTTTCATTTCTCTGGTTACTGATGAGCTTAGCATCTTTTCACGTATATATGTGTTACTTTCATCAATTAAGCGATATATTATTTCTAGCAAAGTGTTGAAGTCTATTGCCTGTTTTACTGAGTTTTTTGTCTTGTCGTTATTGATGTATGAGAGTTTTTATTATATTCTAGATGCAAGTTGCATTTGTCAGGGTTCTCCGGCGTGACAGAACCAGTAGGATAGAGAGACGGTCTTGGGCCATGTGACAACATTTGGCCAGTGACAGAACACATACACCACAGTGGTCCCAAAAGATGATAAGGGAGCTGGAAAATTCCCATCACCAGTACCGTCATAGCTGACATAGATGCTGTACAGCAGTGCATTACCCTTTCTTAGTTTAGATTTTTTTATTTTTTATTTTGAGACGCAGTCTTGCTCTGTCGCCCAGGCTGGAGTGTAGTGGCATGATCTCGGCTCACTGCAGCCTCTGCCTCCCGGGTTCAAGCGATTCTTCTGCCTCAGCCTCCTGAGTAGCTGGGATTATAGGCACCTGCTACCACACCTGGCTAATTTTTTATATTTTTAGTAGAGACAGGGTTTCACCATATTGGTCAGGCTAGTCTCGAACTCCTGACCTCAAGTGGTCTGCCTGCCTCAGCCTCTCAAAGTACTGGGATTCCAGGCATGAGTCACTGGACCCAGCCTAGGAGTATTTAGATGCACACATCCTTACCGTGATGTTACAGTTGTCTGCAGTGTTTAGCAGTCACATGCTGTACCTGTTTGCTGCCTAGGTGTGCGATAGACTGTACCTCCTGCGTATATATAAATATACTCTATGATGTTCACACTGCGATGAAATCACCTAAGTGAATTTCTCAGGCCATATACCCATCGTTAAGCCACGCATGACTGTACGTGTATCAATAGATATGAGAGGTGATTTATTAGGGGAATTGGCTCTTTTTATTGTAGAGGCCAAGATGTCCCACAGCAGGCCATCTACAGGCTGAAGACCCTGGAGTGTCAGTAGTGGGGCTCAGGCCAAGTCTGAAAGCCTTATGACCAGGGAAGCCAAAGACCTGGAACCCACAGGGCTGCTGCTGTAAGTCCTAGAGCCCAAAGGCCAAGGGACCTGGAATTCTGATGTCCAAGGCAGGAGGAAGACAATGTCACCGCCCCAGCAGGGAGAGAGGAAATAATTCTTTCTCTCCCTTTTTTTTTCTTTCTATCTGGGCCCCCAGTTGTTCAGATGGCACTGCTCACACTAGGGGCAGATCCCTACCCGGTCCCTGACTGACACACAGTCCCTGCTAGAAGCAGCCACACAGACACACCGAGGAGTCACATGTTACCAGTTCTCTGGATTATTCTTTAATCTAGACATATTGGCACCTAAAAACCACCATCATATAAGTTTATACTGGGAATATTTTCTTCTAGTCCAAAGCTTGTCATCTCACCTTCCCAATGGTGTCTTTCTTTTAATGAGCAGAACTTTTAAGTTTTGTTGGAGTCCAATTTATGGATTTTTAACAATAGCTGTTACGTAGTGTATTCTCTCTAGGAAATTTTTGACTACTTATGGATCGTAAAGATATTCTCCTGTTTATATTTTAGAATTATAGTTTTCACTTGCATATTTAGTCTGTCATCCATCTTGAATTAATTTTTATGTATGGTGTGAGGTAGGGGTTTGTTAAATACTTTTCTTTCCTCTCCTGATTTACCTTTTGACCTTTGGGAAAAAATCATTTTATTGGGTTGAATATCCCTTATTCAAGATGATTAGGACTAGAAGTGTTTTGAGTTTTCATATATTCATTTATTTGGATTTTGGAACATTTCCATTATGCTTATCAGTTGAGCATTGCAGATCTGAAAACCTGACACCCAAAATGTTCCAATGAGCATTTCCTTTGAGCATCGTGTTGGTGCTCATAAAGTTTCAGATTTTGGAGCATTTTGGATTTGGGGTTTTCAGATTGGGGTACTCAGCCTGTATATGCGTGTGGATCTATTTCTGGAATCTCTTCTATGTTGCCTTTAGGCCAGGAACTCTTGGTCATTTTAACTATAGTTAAGGGATAAGGCTTGAAATCTGATTAAATCATTCCTCCAAACTTGTTGTTCTTCACAATTGTTGTAGCTATTCTGGATCTATTGCATTTCCAAGTACATAAATGATAAATATAAACAACTCATCAATTTCTGCTAGAAAGTCCCTTCAAATTTTTTATTGCGGTCGCTCTGAATCTAAAGTATGTTATGTTCTTTGATGCCATTATAAATGGTTGTGTAAATTTTTCTTTTCCTGGAATGGTGGGAAGTGACTGCCATTGAGTATGGTGTTGCTTTCTGTGGTGGTGAAAGTGTTCTCAGCTGTGGTGATGGTTGCAAAACTCCAAATATGCTAAGAGACAGAATGTCTGGGGACTTAGTTCTCATAGCCATAAAACTAAGCAGTTGAATTCACTCAGCGTGTCCGGAATATGTTGAGAGTTACGTGAGATCCTTTAAATGTGCATTTACTAAACATATCTCTGAACAAAAGCTATGTGCACCACTGGGTTAGGCAGCTCTCTTTGCTCAAGTTCCCCCTAGATCTTTCAGTGCCTCTCGTGCTGTGTGGCTGTCCATCAGTGGGACTGCTGCTCTGTTTTTGCATTTCCCTGGGATAGAGCTTGGTGTGAATCTGTGATTTAGGGGATACTCAGAACCAGAAGGAGGGCATGAAGCAGCTTACACATTTCCTTTCTCTCTCTCTCTTTTTTTTTTTTTTTTGAGACAGAGTCTCACTGGGTTGCCCAGGCTGGAGTGCAGTGGCAATGATCTGGGCTCACTGCAATTTTCACCTCCTGGGTTCAAGCGATTCTTGTGCCTCAGCCAGCCGTCTGGAGTAGCTGAGATTGCAGGCATGTGCCACCACACCTGGCTAATTTTTGTGGTTTTAGTAGAGGCTGGGTTTCACCATGTTGCTCAGGCTGGTCTCAAACTCCTGGCCTCACATGATCTGTCCGCCTTGGCCTCCCAAAGTGCCGGAACTACAGGTATGAGCCACTGTACCCAGCTAATTTTTGTATTTTTAGTAGAGACAGGGTTTTACCATGTTGCCCGGTCAAACCCCTGGCCTCAAGCGATCTGTCCATCTTGGCCTCCCAGAGTGCTGGGATTACAGGTATGAGCCACTGTGCCCAGCCCACATTTTCTGGGCTGTTGACTGGTACGGTGGCAGGTGGGCTCGTAGGCCATCGACCACAGTACACAAGCAGCTTTCCTTTATGAAAGTAGGCATGACCAAGGCTTTGTCATCTGGCACCAGAAGGAGGCTGAGGGTGATGAGGATGTGGTGTCTTTCCAGGACTGTGCTGCTGCACTCCTGCCAGGTGTCGCCTGACAGGGCCGGGTCACGCAGCTGGTCAGCAGCAGATGCAGGGCGGGGGCTGTGTGCTCAGGACCAAGGCCAGCCTGCTAGGCTGGGGGCCAGCTGGAGGGCTGCTGCCTAAACATAGGAACCTTTAGCCCCATCTCAAAATGACAGTCCACCAAAACAGCACAGAAAAATGTCAGAAGTAAAATGTTTGCGCTTGTAAGACCTGTGTGGGAGCCCCTGGCCTCCTGCCTCCCTCCTCCCATGACCCGCGTTCCTGAGACCCCTGCCCAGGCATCTGCTGCAGTGCCCTAGGGGTGCAGTGATGGCCGAGGCAGACACAGCTCCTGTCCCCCGTGGGGAGGCTGGCGGTGCTCATGCTCAGCGCCGCTCTGAGTGGACAGGGAGGTGGCAATGGGACCCTGAGCCCGTGGTGAGTCTGGGTCCAGGGAGGCCCTCCGAGCTGCCGCTTAGCGCCTCTTACCTGTTTCTCGAACCACACTGCAGTCTCTGTGAGAGCAAGGAAGGCATCTGAGTCGTTGTCCAAAACCTTGTCCAATGACCCAGGTAGATGTTTAATGAGTCCAACACGGAGGCTTGGTCCAAGGCTATGAGAAAAATGCCCGTGCCCCTCAGTCACCTCCCTGCCGTTCTGACACCTGCACGGTGAAGCAGCCCCAGTGCCCTCAGGCTCTGCATACAGTTGAGCCCTTTCCTGGGGCCGCCAGGCTGGCGTTCCTGCAAGCAAAGGCCCTCCTGAGGAGCCTCCCGCATGGCTGTGGGCACCGAGCTGGCCACACAACACAGCCAGTCTTGGGCAAGCCCGCACCACCCAAGCCTTGCCGAGGTCTTGCAGACCTTTCCCCATTGCTCTGTGCTGTGAAGCACGCGTGGGCTTCAAGGAGGAGGTGGGCTCCTCTCCCTTCCCTGCCGCCGTTCCCTCCTTTTCGTCTTGAGCTCTGTCAAGTGGCTCCAGAAGAACCTGCAGACGTGATAACCCTGTGCCTGTGGAGTGGGGGCCAGGCAGCATGGCTATGTCTCACTCAGCCTCCCACCTGGAGCTCTGTGACTCTGGGCACTAGCCATCCACTGGGGGGCAGGTGGTCCAGCCTCTGAAAGGCAGCCTGGTGTGTGTATTAAAGCAGAAACATATCTACCCTCCGACTCGTCACTTCTTCTCAGTCTTTATGTCTCAAGGAGATGGATAGGAGGACTACTCTGAAATTAAGGAAAAAACAGAACAACAAAAGACACCGTCTAAAGATCAGGAAGTGGCGGGTTGGAGGAGTGGGGCTCCCAGGCTGACCTCCAAGCCCCGCAGCACAGGCAGCTGAGTAGCAGGTGTGAAGGTGGTAAGCGGAGGTATGTGAGGACTGTCTGTAGTTCTCGCCTTGGTGGCTACATTGTATACAGTTAAGGGTAAGATCTCAGAGACACAGAGTAGGAGAACCAAGCCTTGCAAGTGTGGGTTTGATACCATGTGTATAAAAAATAATCAAACAATGTATTTGTAGATACCTATGTGTTTATGTGAAAGCATAGGCTTGAAAAGGATAAGGTTACTTCTTAGGAGGGGATTCAGATGAGTAGGTAGTATAAACAGACTTTTAGCTTTTTTTTTTTTTTTTTTTTTTTGGAAACAGGGTCTCACTCTCTTTCCCAGGCTGGCGCAGTCATGGCTCACTGCAGCCTCGACCTCCTGGGCTCAAGTGATCCTCCCACCTCAGCCTCCCAAGTAGCAGGACCACAGGCACGCACCACCACACTCCACTAATTTTTAAACATTTTGTAGAAACGGGGTCTGTCTGTGTTGCCCAGGCTGGGACTTCTAGTTTTACCAGTTTGTGAAACTTAAAATGAGAACATTTTAAGGCAAAAGCTGTGTGATGAGAAGTTAGCAAAAGGATGGCATCTGTGAAAGAGGGAAGCTCTCAGAGTCATGTCCAAAGGGCAGACAAGCAAACAGGCATGCACTCACTTCTCTGCTTCAGCAAGTGTGCTCCAGCTTCTGCGAGGCGGCCCTGGCCCTGTGTGGGGTACTGCTTGGCACTGCCCCTGCCCTGGGTGGTGACTGGAGAGGGAGCTGGCCCCGCTCAGGTACTTGGCACGGTGAGTGCTAACAACTTGACCGCTGGCAGATGGGACGCGTGCAGATGGGCTTCTGGCTTTACCTTTTCTGGTAGGTCAAGGGCCAGCCTGAGACCTGGGTGGCCAGCAGAGCTGGCTGTCTGCAGGCAGGCTCGCACGCTCACTCGCTTTCCAGTGCCCGCACTGGATGGAAACCAAAAGCCAGACTCAGGGACTCTGGGAGCAGCATTCAGGGTGGCTTCTGGGGCTGGCTAGGGAGTTAGTGCCTCACGGGTACAGTTTCATTTCAGGGAAATGAAAAACGTTTGTGAACGGAGGGTGGTGATTGTCGCATGACAGCATGGACATGCTTAACGTAATGCTGCTGAACTGAATGCTTTGTTGAAATGGTCGATTTTATGTCATCTGTATTTTATCACAGTTCTGAAAAGAAAGAAGATTCACTAGCAAGTACATGGGAGTCATCTGTGTTTGCAGAGGGAAGGGACCCCCCCCGTGTTAGAACTAGGCAGTGAGATGCCACCTGCTGCCACAGCCACGAGGTCCACCCCCTCTGCTTTATACAACATCGGCCCGTCCGCACCCTCAGCAGTGGCCCCAGGCAGTGGCGCCGTGGGCAGATGGCCAGGGATGCTCTCTCTGGGCGGTGGAGGCCTGAGTGCCGGCCGACCCCACCGGTATGCACAGCAGCCCCTCAGGGCACTGCCTACTGGCACGACAGAGCGGCCTCCCTCTCTCTCGAGATCTGCCCAGCCCAAGCTGCACGCCTCGCTAGGTATGCAGGATGAGCTGGACCTGACCCCTTCTCCAGGGGTCCGCAGGATATCGGTGAACAGAATCATCACGCCGAGCTCTGGATGGGGCTGGGGACAGTGAGTGTGCATCCAGAGGTGTGTTTCCAGTAGCTGGGCTCAGTGGTATTTCCTTGAATTCTGGGTATGTGGTTGCCTCACAGAAGTCACTGAGAAGTGCGTCCTGCCGTGTCTCTCCCGCCGCCCCCATCCTGGGCCTGTTTCTGGGCTCTGGGTTCTGGGCTCTATCCTGAGGCCTCCTCTGCCTGTCCCAGCCTCACTGCCTCCCTCCCGGTGGCTTTCTCCACGTGGAGCTCTAGTGTATCCTTCCTCCAGGTGCTCCTCCTCAAGAATACCTGCCAGCCTTTGTCCTTCAGACTCCCACTTATATTTTAGGATGAGTTTGTTAAATGCTATCAAAAATACATCCGTCTCTGGATTTTTACTGAAATTAAAAGGATGGATTTGTTTGAGGAACATATTCTGATCCATAAACATGCTATATCTCTTTACTGATTTTTTTTTTTTTAATGTCTTTTCATGTTTCTGACTCTCAAAGAAAAACTTGGTGAATGCAGGTTTGGACTTGGAGCCCCCATGCCTCCCTCCCTCCTTCCCTGCACGTGTGGCTCTGGGAGGACCACGCTGCTTCGGCTGCTGCTCTCCAGTTGCGGGGCAGACAGGTGGGGGTCAAGGCCGGGGTCTTTCCTTTTAGAAATTGGAAGGAGGAGGGTGGCCACCGATTGTGGAGTACAGAATCAATGATGTATTGCCATTATCTTACCTTCCACAATTAAATAACTGTATCCAAACATGGCAGTCCTGTATCGCCAAGTCCCTCAGGAATTCCTCTGCTGTGATACGCAACTTAGAGTGGCCATGAGATTGTCTCATAGGAAAAAAAGGGGGGTCGGGGACTGCCAGTGTACTGCCAGGGACCAAATCTTTGTGGGAATGTGGATTTCACAGACGGGGAGAGGACAGGGGAGCCTGGGGGACCCATCCCTGCAGAAGGCGGAGCCTGCAGCCTCGTGGCTGAGATGCTGGATGCCTGACTCTGCCACCCCTTCCCTGAGAACACAGGAGTGAAGAACGGGGCGCAGGCGGTGCTCACCCCGTGAGAGGCCTACAGCTCTCTGCAGACCAGGGGACCGCGCTCTGGCTTTCTGAAGCTTCCTTTTTCTCCGTAGCGTCTTCTGGACTTTCAACAACCAGAGTCCTAATGTCCACCAGTAATGAGAGTTTTTTTCTTTGTTACGATCCTTTTCTTACCCTGTGGTGGTAACTGTGACCTGCTGTGCAGCACTGAACAGAAGTGATGATGTGGGCGTCTTCATTACTTCGCGAACCTCAGGGAATGTTGGTTTGCTATAGACCGAGAAGGATCCGCGCAGATTTCCTACCAGATTAACATGTTTCCTTCTATCCCTACTTTTCTAATTAAAAAAAAGAAAAATCATGAGCACCAGGCATGATGGCTCACAGCTGTAATCCTGGCACTGAGAGGCTGAGAGGGTTGCCTGAGCCCCATTCACCACCAGCCCGGGCAGCATGGCAAAGCTGCAGCTCTACAAACAGTGAAAAATTACCCATCATGGTGGCATGCGCCCAGAGTCACAGCCACTTGGGTGGCTGGGCGGGAAGATCCTTGAGCCCAGGAATTCAAGTTTACAGTGAACTATGATTGCACCACTGCACTCCAGCCTGTGCGACAGAGTAAGACTCTTGTTTCCAAAAAACTATGAGTGGATGTTGAATTTTATTAAATGCTTTTCTTCTGCATCTTTGAAATTGTCATGGTTGTTGTTTTTGTTTTTGAGATGCAGTCTCGCTCTGTCGCCCAGGCGGGGGCACAGTGGCACAGTCTCAGCTCACCGCAACCTCTGCTTCCCAGGTTCAAGTGGTTTTCATGCCTCAGCCTCCCAAGTAGCTGGGATTACAGATGTGTGCCACCACACCCCGTTCATTTTTTTATAGTTTTAGTAGAGACAGAGTTTCGCCATGTTGGCTAGGCTGGTCTTGAACTCAAGTGATCTGCCCACCTCAGCTTCCCAAAGCGTGGGTATGAGAGGCGTGAGCTGCTACACCTGGCAGAATTGTCATATATTTTTTAAATATGTTACATTGATTTTGTACAAATATCAACTTTATCAAGATATAATTTATGTACAACAAAGTGTGTGTGTCTGGAGTGCAGGCGCTCCTCATTTTCTTGTGCGTCGTTTCATTGCCCTTTGCAGGTACGATTTGTTACTGTCTACTAGATGGAAGGTTCATGGCAGCCCTGTGCTGAGCAAGCCTGTCACTGCCCTTCCAGCAGCATGCTCTCGCTTCGTTTCTGTGTCAGCATTTTTGGCAATAAAGTATTTTTTAATCAAAGTATGTACTTTTTTTTTTTTGACACAATTATCTTGCACATTGACTAGACTGCAGTACAGTGGAAACGTTTCTGTGTGCTGGAAACAAACAACTTGTGCCACTCGATTTATTGCAACATTTCCTCCATTGTGCTGTTCTCGAGCCCAGCCCAAGATATCTCCTAGGCATGCCTTCATATGGGCCTATGGTCTTTAAAAAATAGACGCTCCGGTAAGAGCCCCCACAATCAATAGGACGTGCTAACAAACCCAAAGCACCTGCCCCTTGCAGTTAAGCTGGTTGTCCCCTACCCCAAGGCAAACACAGACCTGCTTTCTGTCAGCGTGGACTGCTTTTGCCTGTTAGAGTGAGAGAGTTTCCTGTGCGTGGAATCGTTATCGTCGGATACCTGTTCCTCCTTGTGTCTGGCTTCATTCCACAAGCGCGTTTCTGAGACGCCCGTCACGTTGCATGTAGCAGTGATTCAGGTGTTGCACTGTGTGTATGTGTGGCATCCTGTGTTTGTCCATTCACCAGTAGACGGACATTTATTTAAATTACTTCCAGTTTGGAGCTGTTATGCACATTTGTATGCAAATGTCTGCGTGGATGTGTGTTTTCATTTTTCTTGTGTTAGATGTTGCTAGACAGGGTGGTAAACAAACATTGACCTTTGTAAAAAACTGCCACACTTTTTCCCCAAAGCAGTCGCATCAGCCTCATAGAAGTGAGTACTTCCCTCCGCCTTCACCAGCTCTTGGTATTGTTACCCTTTCCGATTTTAACCTTTCTGGTGGGTGTCTGTGGCTTCATTTCCACCTCCCTACGGCCTGGCGATGAACATCCTTTAATGTGCTCACCAGCCATGTGTATCCTCTTCTGCCATGTGTCTGGTTGAATCTTTTGCTTATTTAAGTTGGATTATCTGTCTTACTGAGTTGTAAAAATTTTCTTAAATATATTATGCGTATAAGCTCTTTATTAGAAGTATGTCTGTGTAACTGTGGAGTATTTCCTCCCAGTCGATTGCTTGTCTTTTCATTTTGGTTTGTTTGTTTGTTTTTGAGATGGAGTCCCACTGTGTCTTGCCTAGACTGCAGTGTAGTGGCGTGATCTCCACTCACTGCAGCCTCCTGGGTTCAAACGATTTTCCTGCCTCCATATCCCAAGTAGCTGGGATTACAGACGCCTGCCACCACACCCAGCTAATTTTTTGTATTTTTATTAGAGATGGGGTTTCACCAGATTGGCCAGGCTGGTCTCAAACTCCTGACCTCAGGTGATCCGCCCGCCTCCCAAAGTGCTGAGATTATAGGCATGAGCCACTGCTCCTGGCCTTGTCTTTTTGTTTTTATGACTGTGTCTCTTTTTTTCTTTTTTGAAGAGATGGGTAAAAATTTTTGTTTGTTTGTTTTGTTTTGTTTCTGATGAGACAGAATCTTGCTCTGTCACCAGGCTGGAGCACAGTGGCACGATCTCGACTCACTGCAGCCTCCACCTCCCAGATTCAAGCGATCCTCCTGCGTCATCCTCCTGAGTAGCTGGGACTACAGGTGCCCACCACCACACGTGGCAAAGTTTGTATTTTTAGTAGAGACAGGATTTTGCCATGTTGGCCAGGCTGGTCTCGATCCCTTGACCTCGTGATCCACCCGCCTCAGCCTCCCAAAGCGCTGGGACTGCAGGTGTTAGCCACCGCACCCGGCCACAGTTTTTAATTTTAATGAAGCCTGGTTTATGAATTTTTCCTTTAAGGACAAAGTTTTTAGAAATTTTTTTCTATCCCAATGTTCATGAACATTTTTCTCTTATGTTTTCTTCTAGACATTTTTCAGTTATGGCCTCTAGGTTTATAACCTGTTTTATGTTAATTAATTTTATAATGTTAAGTGCAATCTTTTGTTTCTGGTATCGACTGAACTTTGACAAGATGATTTATTTTTGAACATGTTGCTAGATTCAGTGTGTTAATGTCTTGTTCCTATCTCTGTTTATAAGTGATCGGTCCCTGATTTCACTTAGTACTCTCCCTGTCCAGTTTCAACAGAAAGGTTTAGCTGGCCTCATAAAATGAGTTGGGTGTGTGCCCTCTTACTCTGCTCAGGTCAAGTTTGAATTAGGTGGGAATGATTTGTTCTTTGAATGTGAGTAGAACCCACCTCCCGCTCCAATGGAGCCATCTGCACCTCAAGTTGACGGTGACGTCCTGGCCAGGGAGATGTGGCTCTCTGAAGGCTGGGGCCCCTTTGTAATGGTTTGGAGAGAGCACAGAGGAATAAGCTGGCCTATTGTGAGAGCTGCAGGGCACACCTTGTCTTGGGCAGCCCAGAGCAGGTTGGGGAGGTGCCAGGTGAGATTGTACCACCCTGGCTGCCAGGCAGGTGTGGCAGGGATGGATGCTGGCACTGTGCTGACTACCCTCAAGGCCGTACCCTGCCCAGGCCAGGTCTCACAGCACTGTCAGAGGTGGATGCAGCTTGGTGGAGCCCTCACAGATGTTGCTGAGAGGCTCTGGGCGTCTGCCTTGGGCACTACCCAAACTGTGGGTGTGGAGGGCAGGGTAGCCAGATCCCCGTGGCCCTCTTCCTGTGGCTGCTGGAGGGGGACCAAGCAAAGCCAGTCGGAGCGAGGAAAGCCCTCCAGGCCAGCTTGCCTCGTCTTTTGGGAAAGGAATGGAAGGATTTGGCAGATTCTTGCTTCCTGAGAGATGGCTGAGGCTCTGCCCGAGAGAAAGACAATTCTAGCCACTTGGAGCTGGGGTCGTCCTCCCTGTGGAGGTCTGTTGCCTACTCCCCCGCCCCCACCTTCCCCTGCTGGTCAGCTTGCCTCCCCCTCTTTACTACGTCCCCTGAGCTGGCATTTCCTAGTGAAAGCATCCCATGGGCCTCTACGGGCTTCCCTCATGTGGGCCTTTGGGGGCAGCCAGGGACCCCAGCTCTTCACATTTGCACTTTATCAGGCATGGGTGCAAGGGCCAGGCATTTAGTGAGTGGAGCTGAAATGCCTCAGAACCCCCTGAGCTGGGCACAGTGACTCATGCCTGTACTCCCAGCACTTTGGTAGGCAAAGGCAGGATTGCCTGAGCCCAGGAGTTTGAGACCAGCCTGAGCAGCATAAGGGAGGCCTCATCTCTACAAAACAATTTTAAAAATTAGCTGGGCATCGTGGCCTGGGCATGTAGTTCCAGCTACTTGGGAGGCTGGGATGGGAGGATTGCTTCTGCCCGTAAGGTTGAGGCTGCAGTGAGAAGTGATCATGACACTGTGCTCCGGGGATAGAGCGAGACCCTGTCTCTAATAAAACAACCACCTGAAATGCCAGGAGAGTGCTATTCCAAGCTGGTACCTCTTTGGAGCAGAGCCCAAGGCCAGCAGGAGGTTTGCAGAATGTTTCTGGGGCCTCTCTGTCATGGTGTGGAAGTGGGGATTGGGGGTCCTGAGCCCCCAACACTAAAACTCCAGTCACTTCCAGCAGCAAGCATCCGTTTCATAGCTCTTCTCATCAGCGCCTCTGAGGAGCTCTAGAGGTTCTGGAAGTGTCTGTCATCTGCTGTATGTGGCATATAAAGTGCCTGGTGCATACCAGGCTCTCCTGTGTTTGACTAAATGCATGAGCACAAACTCACTCATGGGCCTAGTTTGCTGCTTTATAGAAGTCTGAAGTCATGTTGCCCAAAGGAGACACAGGTCTTACAAAATTGTTTAAAAAATAGCGTTAGAGGCCAAGGCCAGTGGATCACGAGGTCAAGAAATCAAGACCATCCTGGTCAACTTGGTGAAACCCTGTCTCTACTAAAAATACAAAAATTAGCTGGGCGTGGTGGCGTGCGCCTGTGGTTCTAGCTACTCGGGAGGCTGAGGCAGGAGAATCGCTTGAACCCGGGAGGTGAAGGTTGCAATGAGCCGAGATTGTGCCACTGCACTCCAGCCTGGTGATAGAGTGAGACTCCGTCTCAAAAAAAAAAAAAAAAAAAAAAAAAAAAGCATCAGAGGACCAGGTGCAGTGGCTCAATGCCTGTAAGAGGCTGAGATGGGCAAATCACAAGGTCAGGAGTTCGAGACCAGTCTGGCCAACATGGTGAAGCCCCATCTCTACTACAATTACAAAAATTAGCTGGGCAAGGTGGCATGCGTCTGTAATCCCAGCTACTCAGGAGGCTAAGATAGGAGAATTGCTTGATCCCGGGAGGCAGGGTTTGCAGGGAGCCAAGATTATGCCATTGCACTCCAGCCTGGGCAAAAAGAACAAGACTCCATCTCAAAAAAAAAAAAAAAAAAATAGCATAAGAAAAATGTCATCCTTATATGCCGTGTTCTCCATTTTATTGACGTTTTGCCTGACTTTTGTCTTTGTTTCAGGGAAATCGTGGAACACATGGTCCAGCACTTTAAAACCCAGATCTTTGGGGATCGGAAGCCCGTGTTTGATGGCAGGAAGAATCTGTACACAGCCATGCCCCTTCCGATCGGGAGGGACAAGGTAAGCTCCCCAGGTGCCACTGGTGGAATCACGGGCAGTGACGTGCTATGAAGTCCACACCTGTTCTCATACACAAAACTACTCCCCCGAGGAGGAGACAGCAGCTCGTTGCCACGTGCTTCGTCCTGAGATCCATAAAAACGACCTTCTGTGTGTTGTGGTTTTCAGTGATAGGGGTTAACTTGTCTAGGTCCAGACGCAGATTCAGAACTTGAAACCACCAGCCTTCAAGTACAGCGTATGCACACAAAACACAAGCCACAAACCACCGCCAGCCAGGAGCTGAGAGTGAGCACCAGTATTCCAAAGACCTATGGAGGCTGAGGCGGGAGGGTGGCTGAAGCCCAGGAGTTAGAGGCTGACGTGAGCTATCTCAGTGCACCACAAATTCCATCCTGGGCGACAGAGTGAGACTATCTCCACGGAAAGGCCTGTGGAAGAGCAAGTTCATGTGGGGCTACGTGAGAGAGACATGGCAGTGAGACACAGTTAACAGTCTCCTGTAGCCAGTGATTCATCTGAAATCAGAATGATGGGGATGAGTCAAACCCAGGAGTAGCAGTTATATTAAATGTCGCCTTCTCTTATTACCTTTATCCTTATCATGGCTAGATTTAAAAAGTAATAAAATTTCTGCCCAGAAGTTGTCGTTTCTTGGGAACATCTTTCAACAAATATACTGCTCCAGAGCAATACAGGTGTTGTTTGTAAGTAGAAGAACAGAAACCTGGCTCAGAAATAATCTCTACACATACTTTAAGAAGCACACACATCAGAAACCAGGAATTTAACAACTATGAGAATGAAAAGCTGATTCCCTCTGGAACAGCGTACACAGTTTGCTTTTTAAACCCCAAGTTCCTGAGAAGGAAGCCAGCTCAGTGTGCAAAGGGTCTCAAGTTGCTGTCACGGATGTCTACTTTAGGGGAGGGCAAGCGGCCTGCAAGCAGCTCTCTCTACATTCAGTCTTCTTCCTTTTGAGACAGGATCTCACTCCGTTGCCCAGGCTGGAGTGCAATGGTGCAGTCGTGGCTCGCTGCAGCCTTCAATTCCGAGGCTCAAGCAATCCTCCCACCTCAGCCTCCAGAGTAGCTGTTTCTTCATTTTGATGATAATCTTGAAATGAATAAGATCCTTTCAGCCTTTCTGGATGGTCCACGGGGCGCAGCAGGCTCAGCAGCCAGTGGTGCTCCTCCACATCCTCATGCTCTGACAAGGGGAGAATATGCTGTGACTGAGCAGAGGCCAAATGACGACAGTGGGCTCTGCATAAAGCGACCTCACGGTTCTAAGAGGGGTGGCGGTCTGTGCATTGTCACTGCCAGCCCAGGGTGACAGACATTGGTCTTCCCAAGGGGAGTGGGTCCTAGGACCAAACGCACATCAGTCCAGCATGATCACCCCTTGCAAACTAATGTGCTGTGGCATTGAAAGGTAGTCATTTTAAAGTTTTGTGTTGAATTTGCATTTGTTTTTACTTAAAGTTTTATAAGAAAGAAAAGCATAAGGAGTTTGTGCACAGTTTTGTCTGCACATATTTATATTTACACACAGGGTGGGCATCAGGGTCGTTTTTCTGGAAAGGGGCTGAGGGAGTCTATATGGTATCCAGTATTTACATTTGAAACCTGTCATCCTGGAAATACCTGCACACACACTCTAGGGTAAGCATAGCTATGGGTGTGAGGCCTGGCCTGGCCCTTCCTGTGGCAGGACCTGGGGCACCTCCCCCAGCCAAGCCTCAACCGCCCCACCTGTAAAATGGAGAGGTGACAAGAAAAACTACCTCCCAGGGGCTTCGTGAGAGTTCAGTGAGCGCATACACCCCAAAAAGAGCTTCCTGGCATGGTAGCACACACTTGTAATCTCAGCTACTTGGGAGACTGAAGCATGAGAATCACTTGAACCCAGGAGGCAGAGGTTGCAGTGAGCCAAGATCACACCACTGCACTCCAGCCTGGGCGACAGAGCGAGACTCTGTCCAAAAACAAAAATTTAAATGCAGCTTAAATCACAGAACTGCAGATTTCTGGCCCTGGTCTGTCAGGCTTGCCGATGGTCAGAGTGTTTTTCTGGGGTGCCCACGAGAGTCCTCATCCGTGCAGTGCTACACCCAGCGGGTGTTCATTCCCTCTTAAGTTTCATCCCAACCATTCTCATCCCTTTGTCAGATGAGAAGCTCAGGTCGACTGGGGATGATGGCTCACACCTGGAATCTCAGCACTTTCAGCAGCTGAGGCAGGTAGATCACCTGAGGTCATGAGTTCGAGACCAGCCTGGCCAACATGGTGAAACCCTGTCTCTACTAAAAATGCAAAATTAGCCAGCATGGTGGTAGGCGCCTGTAATCCCAGCTACTCGGGAGGCTGAGGCAGGAGAATCACTTGAACCTGGGAGGTGGAGGCTGCAGTTAGCCGAGATCATGCCACTGCACTCCAGCCTGGGCAACAAGTGTGAAACTCTGTCTCAAAAAAAAAAAAGTTTAAAAAAAAAAAAAGAAAAGAAAAGCTCAGGTTCCAGAGAACATAGAGAACCTACTGGAAGCCACCGTGTTCAGTCAGCCTGGGGGTTCCCCGGTTGCAGACCACGCTCTTCCCACTGGTCTTGGGGGTTCTGTAGGACCTCTGCAGGGTGCAGAAATTAACCCCTACTGTGCAAGAGCCTATGTGAGGTGTCCCCACACCCACCTTCTCTCATTTTGTCCCAGTGTTGTCCTTGGGTTTTCTCTTTTCTGCGACCTACTTTTTCATGCCTCACCTGTGGTAAGAGTGGAATGGTTCCAGTGCTCCATTACTCTGGGGGCTCTCAGGGACTCTGGCAGCTCCGCCAGGTCTCTGTGCAGAAGGCCTGTGTCACGTCGCCCTTACACATGAAGCCCCTTGCTCCCCTTCTGCAGTGTCAGCCTGCCTGCCTTCATCCCAGCCCCTGTGTGGAAAGAGACGAGTTCTCCCAGGCTTGGGAGACTCTCAGACCACCCGGCCTCACTCCGTCACCTTCTGGAACTGGAGATGGAGATCCAGGAAGCAATACAAGTTGATGAGCATTTCGGGTTGAAGTCTTGGGTCCTTTTTTGAAGGCATGATGTGTGTTGTCTGTTCTTCTCAGCCCTGGGTCCAGCCCCATCCTCCCCTTGTCGGGGCCCATGGAAGGTCTGAGCTCCCTGGAGCTTGTCTGCTCAGTTGAGTAGAAAATTCGGACAGGTGGCCAGAAGGAGCACTGTTTAGGAACATAGGGAGACTGCTGTAAACTCCCCAAATAACAAAAGACGAGTGACATCGGCCCGGAAGGGTTCGGCTGGTGGAAGATGAACCTGAGAATGTATCACCTCATCTCATTGAATGATGTCATTGAATTTCTGGTTGGCATGGTCTGGGACGGGTGGTGAAGAGCACAGGAGTCTCCTTCCCAGAAGGAAGTTAGGGTAGACCCACAGCTCAGATCAATAGCAGACCCTTCTTGGAAGCTAAGCTGAAGGAGATGGTAGCTCAGCGCTCCTGCCTGTTCACCTCTGTGCCCAGCTCAACTGTGCTGTGACCACAGGAGTGCCTGGCTGGTGCCTGCTGACCTGGGATGGGGGTGTCTGGCAGCAGGGGAGGCGAAGGGCTCCCAAGGCAGTGAAGCTTCTGCACCTGAAGGCTCGGGGAGGGAAGGCGGGGGGTGAGGAGAGGCCTAGGGAGCCTTGGGCAGCATGCGGCGGGGAACCTGCTCAGCCTGGGCCTGGCACAAGCATCTTTGCGGCTGACCTGCCATCTCTCGGAGCCGAGGTTCCCTCCAGCCAGCCAGGTGCCTTGACCTGAGCCCAGCCCAGTGCAAGGTGGTCAGGAAGTGCTGCTGAGCCTTGACTGGCAGCCACTCCCTGTACCTGCTGTGTCACCCACCAGGTGACTTTGAATTTCCCCTACACTTTGCAGACGTGCTGGGTGGGGCTGGTTTGGGTGCTGAAGTCTTTTGGGGCAGTGATTTGCCTTTTGAGAGCTGCTGCTCTGCAGAGTCCCAGGATACCTTTAGACCTCAGTTCCTGGCATATTTCAACAAGACGTGAGCTGCGCGGCGCTTCTGGGAGAGTCCCGTGGCAGCCCTGGCTGGCAGACACAGTGGGTGTGGCCACTCTTCCTGCTGCCCCAGGGAGACCACGTCCAGGTCGGGACCCTCGTGGCCAGCCGGACACACCATGCCTGCAGGACCTCCCTCTCCACCTCCTCAGTGGCAGAGGACAGGGAGGCTGTGGGCTCAGCCAGGGCCACAGCCGAGCTTAGCGCAGGAACAGCCTTTTGAAAGGCAGCTGCTGGAGTGCAGTGGCACGATGCCAGCTCACTGCAACCTCTGCCTTCTGGGCTGAAATGAGCCTCCTGCCTCAACCTCCTGACTAGCTGGGGCTACAGAAGCGTGCCACCATGCCCTGTAGGGACAGGGTTTTGCTGCACTGCCCAGGCTGATCTCCAGCTCCTGAGCTCAAGCGATCCATCTGCCTCGGCCTCCCGCAGTGCTGGGGTTACAGGCGTCAGCCCCCGAGCCGGCCGCATTGCGCTCTTTAGAGTGCTGTGTTCTCTTTGTTGCTGAGTTGTGTGACGCTCCCGAAACAGGAATCTTCCCGTGGCAGTGTTACTTCTCTCACCCTGAGGATTTCCAGACAGGGAGGCCAGCATGCGGTTTGGCTTGTCTGGGGAGATTGGATGTCACAGCTGCCTCGCTGTGTTCCAGGCCCTGGATGGGAGTCCTGGACTGACATTTTCTATTATCCATGTTCAGGAAATGGCATTTGGGCCACTCCCAGATTTTAGCACTGCGCCACAATTGACACCAGCGCTCTGTGAGGTAAGTGAGGCTTGTCCCCTTGTGTGCTGGAGGCTGACGGGCCACCCGCCTGAGGTCAGAGCACAGGACGCAGCAGCGCTGGGAGTGACCTTCAGATGTTGGGTCATTGGGACTGAGCATTTGAGCTGTTGGGAGGTGGCGGTGTCTCAGGTGTGGGCCACCTGCTGCTGGCAGCCTGGATGCTCACGGGGCCTGCCCCCCGGAGAGCCGCGTGCCTCCTGCCCTCATGGTGTGACGGCTGTCGTAAAATCTCCACGCAGCCCCAAGCTGCCCCATGCGAACACCAGCCAGCCACTGCGGACATGGGATGGGCAGACAGTTACAGAGCCTGGGGTGACTCTGCTGTGTTTTTCTCTGCGAGTCAAGAAGAGGCTGGACCACAATACATTGACAAATTAGAGTGTATTTTGCTGTGGGAAAATAGACCCCTCGGAATTGCCGCTCAGTTTTGCTTTCAGAGGTTTTTGAAGGGTGGCATCAGCAGGCATCTGATCCGTGCTGGGGCACAGCACTGTAGGCCATACGTGAGTGCTGTCGCCGCAGATGTGCTCAGGTCTGTAGCACCTCCTGGCCGGGCCATGTGTGAAATACACGCACTCTCCCACTCCCGAGCTCACTCCACCTGCACGCCGTGACCTGAGTGTGCTGTTTCTGGACAAGGGGAATGACGCTCTCCCTTCTCAGCTACTGGCTACTCCTGTCGAGACCAGGTAGCTGCCAGTCTGTGCTGCAATCGTTCCCCCCTCACCGTGCCCAGCCAGTCCCTGGTCCTGGGCCCACAAAGACTCTGTCTCCTTTTCTGGAGTTGGACGGTTTGACGGGGACAGGCCCCCTCTGCTTCCTGCTGCATGGCCTGCGGTGGCTCAGTTGGCCCCTTCAGATCTGTTTCCTTAACTGGAAGTAAAGAGAGGCACCGGAAGGGTGGGAACCAGTGGTTGCAGGAATGCCTGCCGTGTTGCCAGCGTTATGCCAAATGTGCTCTTTCAGTTACTGTTACTTGTGTATGACTTATTAGAATTTTATTAAGTACCACTAATGAAAAAGAATTATATATACATTGACCTTTGAACAACAAAAAGGTTGGGGGTGCCGTACTAGTCCATGTTCATGCCGCTGATAAAGCTATACCCAAGACTGGGCAGTTTACCAAAGAAAGAGGTCTGATTGGACTTACAGTTCTACATAGCTGGGGAAGCCTCAGTCATGGCGGAAGGCAAAGGCACTTCTTACATGGCGGCGGCAAGAGAGAATGAGGAAAAGGAAAGAGTGGAAACCCCGATCAACCCATCAGGTCACTGTCCCAAGAACAGCACCGGAAAGACTGGCCCCCATGGTTCAGTCATCTCCCCCGGGTCCCTCCCACCGCACGTGGGAATTCTAGGAGATACAATGCAAGTTGAGATTTGGTTGGGGATACAGCTAAACCTTTCAGGCGCTGATCTCCCATGCAGTCGAAAGTGCATTTATAACCTGTTTGTTTGTTTTGGTTTGGTTTTGAACAATTTCTCTGTTGCCCAGGCTGGAGTGCCGTGGCACAATCACAGCTTACTACAGCCTTGACTTCCTGGGCTCAAGCAGTCCTCTGTCTCGGTCTCCTGAGTAGCTAGGACTACAGAGACGGGGTCTCCCTATATTGCCCAGGCTGGTCTCCAATGCCTGGGCTCAAACTGTGCCCCCACCTCAGCCACCCAAAGAGCTAGGATTACAGGTGTGAACCATTGTACCTGGCTATGTATAACTTTACTGCCCCAAAACTACTAATAGCCTGTTGTTGACCAGAAGCCTTACCAATAACATAAACTGTAAATTAACACATATTTATATGTTATATGTATTATATAGTTTATTCTTCCTCTTCTTTTTTTTTTTTTTTGAGATAGAATCTCACTCTGTTGCCCAGGGCTGGAGTGCAGTGGTGCTATCTCAGCTCATTGCAACCTTCAAACGATTCTCCTGTTTCAGCCTCCCAAGTAGCTGGGATTACAGGCTCGCACCACCATGCCCAGCTATTTTGTTTTGTTTTTTAAGACAGAGTTTTGCTCTTGTCACCTAGGCTACAGTGCAATGGTGCAATCTCGGCTCACTGCAAATTCTGCCTTTCAAATTTAAGTGATTCTCCTGCACCAGCCTCTTGAGTAGCTGAGGTTACAGGCATACACCACCATGCCTGGCTAATTTTTGTATTTTAGTCGAGACAGGGTTTTGCCACATTGGCCAGGCTGGTCTCGAACTCCTGACCTCAGGCGATCCACCTACTCAGCCTCCCAAAGGGCTGAGATTACAGGCGTGAGCCACGGCACCCGGCCCTATACAGTTTATTCTTATATTCTGAAGCTGGAGAAAAGTTATTTGAGAAATCATAAGGTAAAAAAAAGTCTCCTTTTCATTAAGTGGAAGTGGATTGTCATAAAGGCTTCATCCCCTCCATCTTCATGCTGATAAGAAAAAGGAGGAGCCTGGTCTCGCTGTCTCGGGATAGCAGAGGCTAAAGAAAGTCCATATGTAACTCTACTTGCGTAATTACACCCGTGTTGTTCACGGGCCCGCTGTGTACATATATTTAAAGAGTGATATGAAACCACATCCTGTACCCCGCACCCAGGCCTGGCTGTTTCCTCCTCCCACCCTGAAGTCCCCCATGGACTGAGCCTCAATTGCATCCTCCCTGCCACCCCCTCTGCTGTCCTGCTGAGTTGGGTGAAGCTGGCCCTTCCCTCTGTCAGTTTCCCTCGCTGTGCTGCGTCCCCTGTACGTGTGGCTCTGATGTCTGCAAGGAATTGTGCTGCAGTGCCCTTCTGTGGCTTGCTGGTTTTCTTGGTTTTCGATGTTTGAAGTCCATCTGGCTAGAAGGATCTGTTCCTTTTTCTCCGCCCTCATCTTTGGCAGATGGTCCTCGGGGCACTGCCAGTTTGGGGCCATCGGGCATGACGGTGCTCTGAGTGCTCATGGGCATGAGGGTGTCTGCCAGAGCCGGCCCAGGCCCGGGTGGGTGTGTGCTCGGGTGGAAGGGTGTGTGCTCGGGTGGAACCAGGTGTGCAGGTGACGTCCACAGAGTCTGATCGTTGCTCTGTGAGGTTTAAACAAGATGTGGCTAGAGGGCCAGTCCCTGGGTGACAAGGACGAGCAGATGGGAGCTGAGCGTGGACGTGGCGGGCTGTGGGTGAGCGAGCAGATGTGCCTAGTGCCACCAAACAGCACTGGGCCTGGGCATGCTGGCAAGCTGGAGTTTGTGAGGGAGGGCACCTCAGGTGTGCGGAGTGGAGGCCACAGGTCCTGGGCAGGGCAGGGGAGGGGAGGCTGGTGCTGAAGACCTGGGGCCCTGGCATCAACATGTGGAGTGGGAAGGCCTTCGGGGTCCAAATCCCATCTCTGCCCGTTCGTGGCTCTGTGACCTTGGGCTGTTTTTTTAAGTCTGGGTTTCTGTGTTTTCATGTATAGAAAGTGGTAAATCAGCCAGACACAGTGGCTCACGCTAGTACTTCTAGCACTTTGGGAGGCTAAGGTGGGAGGATCCCTTGAGCCCAGGGGTTCAAGACCAGCACAAGCAACATAGTGAAACTCCATCTCTACAAAATTAAAAGTTAAAAAATTAGCTGAGCTTGGTGATGCGCACTGTAGTCCCAGCGACTTGGAAGGCCAAAGTGGAAGGATCACTTGAGCCTAAAAGGTCAAGGCCGAAGTGAGCCAATATTGCACACACGCCAGCCTGGGCGACAGTGAGACCCTGTCTCAAAAAAAGTGACGAATGAATTTCCCCTTGCTGGGGTCACTGGGCATGTGAGGATAAAGTACATACCCTCCATAACCTGTCACGTCGGTGTTCCTCAGACACTGGGAAGAATTATCAGCCAGTAGTGAAGTTTCTTCACACATCAACCGAGTGGGCTTGAGTGTGTCCACGTATTGGGAGGGATGAGGGCCAGATTGCTATTTAACTGTGGGTTCTGAGTAGCAGAGTGGAGTTTGCAGGTGACGGCAGCATGATCTGAGGTCAGGTGTAACACGTGGCTGAGGGGAGGGGCAGTTCAGAGGCTGGGGAGAGAGAGGGGGTGAGCTCACTGTTTGGGGGTGAGACGAGAGGATACGCTTTCAGCTGCTGTTGGTATACTGGCCCGCCACGTGCGACTGTGTACATTTAAATTCCTCAAAAGTAAGTAAAGTTTCAAAGTCAGTTCCTTGCTCATATTTCAAGTGCTTGGTAGCCATAGGTGGCTGGTGGTTGGTGAGAGGGCTGGGTGGAGACCTCCTCACCCAGGAGTGTCTGGACGCCAGCCTCGGCCGGGCTGCGTCCTCCCTGGGGCTTCGAGGGAGGAGTAACCTTGTGTGCTTGATCCTTGCAGGTGGAGCTGGAGGTCACGCTGCCGGGAGAAGGCAAGGATCGCATCTTCAAGGTGTCCATCAAGTGGGTGTCCTGCGTGAGCTTGCAGGCGTTACATGATGCACTTTCTGGGCGGCTGCCCAGTGTCCCTTTCGAGACGATCCAGGCCCTGGACGTGGTCATGAGGCACTTGCCATCCATGAGGTGAGGGCGCCATGCAGGGCCAAGGGTGGGGGACGTCTCCTGCAGATCCAAGGGCCCCCTACGGTCTGAAAGCTGTGCAAGGAATGGCTCGTTCTCGGAGTCAGGGTGGGAATGGTCACGCAGGTTTTCTGTGATGGAGAAAACAAATGGTGCTAAGGTGGAAACAATGTTAATGTAAAAATAAATCGGCCTGGCACAGTGGCTTATGCCTGTAATCCCAGCACTTTGGGAGGCTGAGGTGGGCAGATCACAAGGTCAAGAGATCAAGACCAGCCTGGCCAACATGGTGAAACTCCATCTCTACTAAAACTACAAAAATTAGCTGGGCATGGTGGCGTGTGCCTGTAATCCCCCAGCTACCCAGGAGGCTGAGGCAGGAGAATTGCTTGAACTTGGGAGGCAGAGGTTGCAATGAGCCGAGATTGTGCCACTGTGCTCCAGCCTGACGACAGAGTGAGACTCCATCCAATCAATCAATCAATCACCAGCACTGTCGTGTGCGCGCGTTCATGCTCTGCAGCCCTCTGTGCTCAGCACGTCTCTGCTCCTCTCCTGCGCTTGCATTTGGAACTCGTGATAGGAGAATAACGCTATGTTCCCAGTTTCGTGCTGCGTGCACATCCACAGCCCTAGGTACCATCCCCGCTGCTTTTTGTGACGTTAGGGACTTCTTTATTCTCTAGATTGCTCTATTACCACAAATTGCCACACGTGAGATTGCTGGGAGAGGGTGTAGGGAGCAGTTTAAGGGCTCACAGTCCACCCAGTTGCTGGGCAGAGGGTTGCGCTCATTTCCTGAGTGACCCGCTGTTGGAGGAGCCAGGCTAGCTCCGCACGTCAGCCCCCAGATTCCTGCCCCGGACGCCTGCCCTCACGCTGGTGCCTGGGCACAAGTGGAATGTTCAAGTTTGGTTTCTTTCGAACCAAAGCCTAAAACGAAACAAGCTCCACACCGACAAACCCCAGGACTGACCAAAGCATTAAGATTCCAGGAGAGGGTTGGGGCTTCCTTCGCAGGAGAGGAGGTGCCTTGAGGCCCTCTGAGATTTTTGGAAGGGACCTTGGTGTTCTCAGTCTCCAGGCATGGGAGGAGGTGACCAAATACAGGCCAGACTCTCACTCCCGGCAGGACACACCTTCCCCTGTGTAACTGTCTCTGCTTTGAACTATCGACGGAGGATGGTTGGTGTGTGCAAAAACAGTCTAGAAGGATGGTTGCCAAAATGGCCTCTACTTTTTTAATCGAGTGGCAGAAATTACTGTGGTTCTTTTCTGAATTCCTTTGGATTACGTGCATGCATTTTACGATCAGGGAGGAAAGTGCCGTTTTCATTTTTGGAAAAGGAGCGCAGTAGAGGCGGGATTGTGAACACGTCTCAGGTGGAAGGTGAAGGGCCGTGTGGGTGATGGATCAGCGCCCCCCACAGGCGGCGAGCATCACGGCTCACAGCGGGTTTTCCCTGCAGAATTATTAGTGATGGCACCTCCCGGGCCACCAGTCCCCATGTGTCCACGCGGAGGGTGAAGCTGCTGTGCTGGAGAACGTGTCTGCTTTGGTCAAGTGGCTCCAGCCAGATCAGCACAGCGTCCCTAGCCGGCCCGAAGAGGTTGTGACGCCCTCACGCTGGCCCTGCCACGTCCTGCGGGGGAGCCCACAGTGGGCGGGTCCTGGACCTCGAAGCCTGGCTGGGGAGCCCCCGCTAAAGGAGCTGGCAGCTGCTGGGTCATGCATGGACAGCCACACGACTGGGGCTGGGGCTGGCACTTGGCAGGTGTCCGCTTCCATCTGCGCTTGGAGACGCAGACCCCGTGAGGGGAAGAGTAGACATTGGGGACAGTAAAGTGACATGAGGCCAGGACGGGGAGGCTGGGCCAGAAACACGCCAGGTCCTAGGGGTTCACATTCCACCTATGCCGTGCGTTTAAGCAGATGTTTTTGCCATCCCCCAGTGAGGCCACGGGTCCCACACAGCAGGCCGTGCACACAGGCTGCAATGCCACACGGTAAATGCAGTTTTAAAAAGGAGGCGAAATGGAACTCCGATGAGGATGCGGTGGGCACAAGCGAAGCCCACCCAGAGGCGGCTGTCCTTCTGGAAGCTGATCTGACAGGAGGTGGGGTGGGGTCTCGGTTCCAGGTACACCCCCGTGGGCCGCTCCTTCTTCACCGCCTCTGAAGGCTGCTCCAACCCTCTTGGCGGCGGCCGAGAAGTGTGGTTTGGCTTCCATCAGTCCGTCCGGCCTTCTCTCTGGAAAATGATGCTGAATATTGACGGTGAGCAGCGCCCTGGGTCTTCCCTGCAGGGCAGGGCTGGGCACGGGCTGGGGGATCAGGACCCCGGGTGGCCATGCGGCCAGCTCCACACATGGCCCCTCTGAGAGCCGGCGCTGCCGTGTGACCGCTGACCGCTGTCACCTGCAGTGTCGGGTGGGTTAGGGCAGGGGCTCTCAGGCAGGCGTGGAGCCACCAGGAGCTGAGGCAGGCCTGAGGATCTGGGGTTCCTTCCTGCTGGCCTCCGGTAGGCCTGGGTTCCACTGTAGCCCGGGTGTGGCCTGTCCCCATTGGGAGACTTAGTCGCTGCTCCGTGCAGGACATCCGCTGTCCTCCCTGTGAAAAAGACGAGAGTGAAGCCCAGCAAAAAGGGTCAATCTTCTCATATGGGACTTGATTATTATGAAAAGCTCTAGAAAGGAATGAGGATTTGATCTTGCTTATTTATTGAAATATAATTGTATAAAAGGGAATGGTGAATTTCAGAAATATCTGCACCAGAAGTTAATCAGAAAATCCTACAACACTCTATTCTCAGAGGGTGACTTAGTCTTCAGAGCCAGCCAGCCCCTTTCTGTCGCCCTGACCAGAGGGAGGATTGGCTGCTCGGGCCCAGGCTTGTCACCGCTGGCCTGCCCGTCTCTGGGCCCGAGGGTGGCCTCGGTAGAGAGTGAGAACCCCGGCTGGGCGTCCCCACCATGGCTGGCCTGGCCTGCAAGGCCCCTCCAGGACTCCGGGCCCGCCCAGCAGCCCCGCGGTCACACCTTAGCCTTCGCCTCTTTCTTTTCTCACCTACAGTGTCGGCCACAGCGTTTTACAAGGCACAGCCAGTAATCGAGTTTGTTTGTGAAGTTTTGGATTTTAAAAGTATTGAAGAACAACAAAAACCTCTGACAGATTCCCAAAGGGTAAAGTTTACCAAAGAAATTAAAGGTAATGAATTGTCCCGGCACACCTGGCTGAGGGCTGGAAGGCATCTTCTCGGTCTGCCTCCAGGACTGAGTTTTGCAGTGCGGGGTCCTATGCACGTTTAGGGAGGTGGAGGTGGCAGAACGTAGCCATCAGATGAAGTAGCACGGAGATGAGTCAGACCCATTTCCAGAGCAGGGGTAGGGGTTTCCCAAATAAATACAACCATGTGGGGTGAGGACCAGGTCGGGGAATCGTTCACGTCCAAGTCACGCTTTCAGGACTAGAAGCAGCAGCGTGGCTGTGACTGGCGTTTCTAACGCTGGAACCGAGGATGCATTTCCTTTTGTTTTCATTTAATCCTTCTGCAGCCCCAGCAGGTGTCTGCACCCGCTCTGCCTGCTTTCTGTTCTAAGAAACTCAGATCTAGGGGTCTAGGACTTACCGGGCTCCTTCTGTCCATCAGCAGCAGAGTGGGGGCCACCACTGGCTCCACAAGCCCTGCCTGCTGAACCTGTCCTTTCCGAAGGCCATTTGCAGGGCCATCCATGGTCCCCCCGTGCTACCCCAGTGACCCATGGGGGGCTCAGAACAGCACGTGGGTGGACACCCCATGCTGTAAGCTGAGCCTCCCCCTACCACGTGTACTCTTGTAGGTGAGATGGACCCAACCAGGGTGGCCTGGGGGGTGACCTGTGGGTCATCCTTCCTAGGGGAGCCCTGCAGCCCTATGGAGCCCCCACAACTTGGGTCAGCAGCCACCTTCCTATGAAAACGGATTCTTGGGAAGTGGAGGTTGCGCTCGGGCTTGTGACAGCCCAGACCCTGATGCTGTGTTCGGTGTCCCCAGGTCTAAAGGTGGAGATAACGCACTGTGGGCAGATGAAGAGGAAGTATCGTGTCTGCAACGTCACCCGGCGGCCTGCCAGTCACCAAACGTAACTTTGGCGCCCTTCCTTTCAGACTCTCTTGGCTGGGGTCCCTGCTATCACTCCATTGGGCACACTTTGGAGCCATGATTCCCTGGAAAGGACCATTTCATTCTGTTTTTCAATCCCCAAAATTGTTCCTTACATGGCTCAGTAGGTTCCAGACTTCACCTAAGAAAATAAACTCAGATCATGAAATTCCACCTGGGTGCCGGGAGGGCAGGCCTGGGCGCTCTCCCTCTCTTCCTTCCTGAGCCTCACAGATGAGAGAAGGGTCTTCTGCATTCATTGTCCCATCCTCAGTGCTGGGGACGGAGGGGCTGTGGCCCTGACGCACGCCCCCCTCCCTGGGCTAGTCTGTGTGTCCCGTCATTATGGCAGGAGCACAGTTTGGTATCCAGGCTGGTGGAGGGATGAGAGTGCGCTGCTGTCGGGTTGTACTGGTGTTCCTTTGTGGAGGGGACGATCGATTTGGCCCCAGTGCTCCACTTAATGTCTCCCAGGCCAGTAGGATTCATCCAGTTCATGGATCATTCCATGTAAAGCGCCAGGCCTGTCGCCAGGCACCGGAGGCACCAAGATGCCCGTGGCTCAGGGAGCAGAAGGAGGAGACAGCCTGTGGCCTGGCCCAACCCCCTCCCCTGCCTGGCAGATGTCACAGGTGGCCTGGCAGTCTGTATGGAGGGAAGGGGTTGGTGTAGTGGAAACTGAGCCATGTGATCCTTGCCTTGTGCCAGCAACCCCGTCCCCTCGTCCCCACACAGAGGCCCACCCTTCCTGTGCCCGTAGGCCTCCCCACACTTGCCTGTGCCACACCCCACTATCACCACGCAGAGGCCCTGGCTGCCGAAATAGGCCTGGCCTGCCTTCCTCATCCTGTCCTGGGGACTGCCGGCCTTCTGGGCACTGGGCACGCAGCATGGAAATGGCCTCAGGGTTACCATGCTCGCTGGAAGATGCACAGACCTTTCTTTCTGGACGTCTCCGTTCGTCCTGACTCCTTGACATACACTGTGGCCTTGTGGGTCATTTATGATGATGGAGTAAGGACACATATAGGTAGTTTTTTATTTCCCAGCCCCAAAGACAAACGAGAATGTAGGGGCCCGGGAACATCCCAGATACCTCAAAGCACATGATATGGTACTCAGTCCCGGAAGTGCTCTGAACGTGTGCTCCTCACACCTCACCCTAAAAAGCAAATCATAGATGAAAAGCGGCGCCGGAACAGGGCTCGGGATGACCTCAGCCTGAAGGGCCCTTTGCTCCCCAGATTCCCGCTGCAGCAGGAGAGCGGGCAGACGGTGGAGTGCACGGTGGCCCAGTACTTCAAGGACAGGCACAAGCTGGTTCTGCGCTACCCCCACCTCCCATGTTTGCAAGTGGGACAGGAGCAGAAACACACCTACCTTCCCCTGGAGGCAAGTCTCCCTCTCCCATGCACCTCTGTGGGGTTGGGGGTGCAGCCCAGCCTGGGGCATGCAGCTTCGAGAAACCGCCACGGCCCCAGTCAGGGGCAAACGGCCCCGCCTCTGCTGCTGTGGCAACTCGGGTGGGTTCATGAGCTGTGCTCCACCTCGGTTTTGCCTTCAGTAAAGTGGGGTCAGCAGCTGTGTGGGGTTGGTGTGAGCCTTCACTGAGAGTGTGTATAACGCTCCCGCAGGTCCCACGGTGGAGGCAGGTACTCTGTCATCCGTCACTGCACAGTTGTGTCACTCACTCTCTAATATCACAGCTGTTCCAAAAATCCTTGTCTCGGGAAAGGCTCGAATACCGATCCTGAGCCATGCGTTGTAACTCTCCCCTGGGTGTTTAGGTTCTCAGCACTTGCCTGTCGCTCAGGCAGGGCTGGGCGGCGCCGGTGCCTTGTCCCACAGGTAGACGTCCTTCGCACCTGTAGCCGCTTTCACACCCGCAGCCCTGAAGACTGGAGAGGGCCCAGAAGGGCCCGCGTCAGGACACAGCCCCGCTCGCCTGGTGGGCTGGCCTCAGCGGCTGTGGGGTCCATGGGGTCTGCGTGTTTGCACGACGTTGGGTTTACTTAGCAGGGATTTCTGTTGTGAAGTGGAAGGCCCTGGAGCAGGAGCCAGTCCAGCGCTTCACAGCCCAGGATGAGCAGAGACCGTCCCGGGCAGGGCCAGGCCACCAGCCCCTGAGCCCCCTGCCCGCTCCCCTGGTCGCACCGGTGTGGCACTGATGCCTGTCTCTGCGTCTTCTTTGCAGGTCTGTAACATAGTGGCAGGACAAAGATGCATTAAAAAATTAACGGACAATCAGACCTCAACCATGATCAGAGCAACTGCAAGGTCGGCGCCCGATCGGCAAGAGGAGATTAGCAAATTGGTGAGCGTCAGTCCCACGTGGGCGCCCTGTGGAGTCTGGTCCGGTTGCCCTGGCACGGAAACCCCTGATGCTTGGAATGGACGTGGCTGCTAGAGAGATCGGAGGCCCCCGCCCACTCCGTGCGTTTTCCTTTTTCCCTTTGCCAGATGCGAAGCGCGAGTTTCAACACAGACCCATACGTCCGTGAATTTGGAATCATGGTCAAAGACGAGATGACAGACGTGACTGGGCGGGTGCTGCAGCCGCCCTCCATCCTCTACGGGGGCCGGGTACGTTCAGGGCGGCGGGGTGTGCACGGCTGCGGGGCCTGCGTCTGCCCGGTGACCCCTCTCAGGTTCTGAGCCATCACCCACGGTGTAGACCATGTTCCAGTAGGAGAATCCTTTCTACTCCAGGCTGAGCCTGTAAAAAGCACAGGACTTCATAAAAGAATGACTTTCCTCAGTCCATTTTAAAGTTTTTCTGAATTATCCTTAATATTTTCAAAAGATAATGTGCATGATCCCATGAAAGTTTAGAGGGCACCGTTCTCTGTGTGATAGATGCTCACTGAGTGTTGAATCGCTTCCCAGAAGCCTGTGCCACTTTTCTGTTCTTTAACTTTTGCTTTGGGGGTGTTTGGTAACAGTTTTTTATCCTTACTAATTTAACTTCTAGGTTGTTTTTTTTTTTTGAGATGGAATTTCACTCTTGTTGCCCAGGCTGGAGTTCAGTGGCACGATCTCGGCTCACCGCAGCCTCTGCCTCCCAGGTTCAAGCAATTCTCCTGCCTCAACATCCTGAGTAGCTGAGATTCCAGGGATTCACCACCATGACCGGCTAATTTTTTGTATTTTTAGTAGAGGTGGAGTTTCACCATGCTAGCCAGGATGGTCTTGATCTCCTGACCTCATGGTCCACCCACCTCAGCCTCCCAAAGTGCTGGGATTACAGGCGTGAGTCACCACGCCCGGCCGGCATTAATTTAAAAAAATAAAAAATATTGTGGTTAGGCAGAAGGAGAGACAGAGGCAAGTATTAGAGCAGGAATGAAAGTTTGTTTAAAAGCTTTAGAGCAGGAACGAAAGGAAGTATAGGACACCTGGGAGAGGGCCAGCTGGGCGACTTGAGATATCGAATGCATAGTCTGACCTTTGACGTAGGGTTTTATACGTTGGCATGCTTCCGGAGTCTTGTCCCTTCTCCCTTGATTCTTCCCTTGGTATGGACTGCTCCCACGCGCAGTGGCCTGCCAGCACCTGGGAGGGGAGCATGCGCAGTGTGTTTGTACGCTTGCCAGAGTTGTACACACGCTAACGTGAGGCGTTCCTCGTTTATCAGTTGAATGTCCCTAGGTCATCACATACCTGTTAAACTCTGCCATTCTGCCTCTCAGTGCTCATGCTTGAGCCCACTTGCCCAACTCCTAAGATCTTATCGGGAAGCCGCTGCTCACCAGTTTCAGTTGTTTTCTATCTACTGGGAGCCTGCCTTTCCCTGGCACCAGCTGTGACCAATTATTCCTAATTACATACTCAGAACAGCCACACACAGCTAGTCTGTGTGAGTTAGAAACATGTGCTCCCTCTGAGTGGATGAATTTGAAAATATGCCCCTACTCCAAAGGATTCGACCTCAGGCCAGGGTCCAGGGCTTGGCCAGCAGTGAGGCCAGATTCCAATACCACCCCAGCCATCTCAGCCGGGTGCCTTTGTGCAGTGCAAAAAAACCAAAATAGTCAACTGACTGCATTGGCCAAGGTATGCAGGTCAGAAAAGGCTAAAGGTGAGTGACAGACTAACAGCCACCTGACCATCACCTGATGATCACCTAAAGTTCCTGGTACTGGGGGGAACCTCTTCGGCCCTGCCCATATCTGACAGCTACCTATTGTAACACACCTAGGCAGATGAAGATGCAGTTGTGGAGTTCAACAGAGGCAGAGTGAGCTGCATGGCGGAGGTGGCAGTGGGGCAGGGCCTCATCTCCCATGCTACACCAAGAACAACCGGAATTTTTACTATGACTAACAAAACTGGGATCATGGGTAAACTAATTCTACACAATAGGTTTCCTCTTCAGATGTTCTGAAGCACTTTGTGTTCCATTAAGTGCAGCTGGAAGACTAGTTTAAGTGCCCTTGCTCAAAGAGAAAAATACATTGAAGCTTGCATCCCTCCCAGCTTAGATTTCACGGCTCAGCATTAGTTATTCCTCTGCAAATATCTTCAGCAAAACCTTGTCTCCCAGGCCCATAACCACTAAATTTGCCAGGCAAAACCCTTACTCTTGTTAACCCAAACATCTGCCTTCTCTGAGCCTGAAACCCCAGAAGGACAAAACTATAGAAGAAATGTAATTGAGCGAAT
>CAUYQU010032099.1:0-15607 GCA_963574635.1 Cheracebus regulus
CCACCTCCCGGATTCAAACAATTCTCCTCCCTCAGCCTCCCAAGTAGCTAAGACTACAGGCACGTGCCACCACGTCCAGCTAATGCATTTTTAGTAGAGACAGGTTTCACCATGTTGGTCAAGCTAGTCTCGAACTCCTGACCTCAGGCGATCCACCTGTCTCGACCTCCCAAAGTGCCGGGATTACAGGCGTGAGCCCCCGTGCCTGCTAAGATTTTAATCTGGGAAGGGATTTCTGGAGATTGTGAGGAATCTGGACTTTCCCCTAATGGCAGTGGGAAGCTGGCACTGCACAGGTTCTGTGACACAGGCTTTACTCCGTAGTGTCCCTGCGGCTTTCTGGGAGAGAAGAGGAAAGTCAAAGGCAGGACCCCATTGAACCCACTGTGGTAACCCCCAAAAGAAACAGTGGCTGGGCCAGGCATGGGGACAGGCTTGTGGAGCAGTGCATGGTGCCTGGAAGGCGGGGACACAGGCTTTTGTGATTGGCTGAATGTGAGAGGAGAGCATGCAGGAGAGGTCAGGAAGGACTTCATCCCTGCTCAGCCCCATGTTCTCAGTACACCTGTGAGGATCAATGCCACAGGTTTCCAGGCTGAGGAGTGCACACCTGAGGGTCTGCGGTGCACTCAGTACAGAGGGGGTGTCCCATTGTTGTCACTTCTCCTCCTCTGTCTCTGGTACTCCCACCTCCCTCTTTGTAGGGATCATTGTGGTGATGTCAGATGTACCCCAAGTCTCCCCATCTCAAGATCCTCAACCTGGGTCTCTCTTTCCTTGTAGGGTCACATATTCACAGCTTGTAGGGATCAGGATGTGGCCATTATTCAAGCCACTGCAGTCACGGTTAAAAAAAAAAAAATTTTGCAAAGCCCTGATCCTCCTGCAAAGGGACAGGTGAAAGAGGGAGGGGACACAGGACGCAGGGTTGGTGGTGTCAGGGCGAGGTTCATCTCCTGGTGCAGGGGAGGCGAGAGTCTTCAGCATTTGCTGTTACTCTGTCCCGACTGGCCTCTGAGTTCTCTGTGTTCAGGAAGCAGGTGAAGTTAAACGGGGCTGGGTGCTTTGTGGCTGTGGGTTTTCTTCACATCTGCTGATGTGTGAGGCTGGCCTCAGGCTAAAGAGCCGTGTGTCTGACACAGCCTTGCCCTCAAGGTTCTTCCTCCCTGTAAAGCAGTTTCTCCGCTCAGCATTTGGGGTCAGATCATCGTTTAGGGCTGCCTTGTGAGCTGTAGAAAGTTCTACACCTTCCATGGCCTCTGCCCACCAGATGGCAGCCAGTAGTTGTCCCCTTCTACACCTCCTCCCCACTCCACTCCCACCAAACTCCCGAAACTGTCTTCAAAGGTGGCCAAATGTTCCCTGAAGGCCAAACTGTCCCTAGGGTGGAGGACCACTTCTGTGAAGAAATGGCCCACTTTTCTCAAAATTCCTGACGGCCTATTTCTTTAAGTGACCCTGGTGCTCACTGTGTGCGGGTCCCTGAGACCATTCTCAGGTTGACCAAAAGGACTCATAGAACTCCTGAAAAGCTATAATATTCACAGGTACAGTTTAGTACATTGAAAGGATACAGATTAAAATTACAAGACGTGGCATGGTGGCTTACGCCTATAATCCCAGTACTTTGGGAGCCTGAGGTGGGCAGGTCGCCTGAGGTCAGGAGTGAGACCAGCCTGGCCAGCATGGTAAAACCTCATTTCTAAAAGACTGTAAAAATTAGCAAGGTGTGGTGGCATGCGCCTGTAGTCCCAGCTACTCGGGAGGCTGAGGCAGGAGAATTGCTTGAACCCAGGAGATGGAGATTGTAGTGAGCCAAGATCATGCCACTGCACTCCAGCCTGGGCGACAGAGACTCTGTCTCAAAAAAAAAAAAAAAATAGCATTCAGCTCCCAGTGGAGTTGGTAGACAGTGTTTAATTCTCCAAATGATGATGTGGACCAGGAAGCTTACCCAAGCCTTGGTCCTTAGTTTTTTTATTGGGGGATCTGTTATGTAGGCATAGAGCCTGTATAAATTACTTTGGCTACTCAGCCCCTCCAGAGATTCGCCTAATACATTGTGGCCCAGTGCCCCAGGCAGGCAAAGACATTTTATCAGGCAGGATATCCCAGGGTCTCAGAGGTTACCCTCAGCAGCCAGTCAAGGATCAGACCTTTCTTAAGAATGGGCATGGTGGCTCAGGCCTGAAATCCCAGCAGTTTGGGAGACTGAGGTGGGTGGATCACCTGAGGTCAGGAGTTTGAGACCCGCCTGGCCAACATGCTGAAACCCCATTTCTACTAAAAAAATATAAAAGTTATGCGGGGGTGGTGGTGTGCGCCTGTAATCCCAGCTACTCAGGAGGCTGAGGCAGAAGAATCGCTTGGACCTGGGAGACGGAGGTCGCAGTGAGCTGAGATGGTGCTGCCATACTCCAGCCTGGGTGACAGAGACTCCATCTAAAAGAACAACAACAGAAAACAGAGTGTGCAGGGTGTGGCCAACCCAGGCTTGCTAAGCCAGCCCTGCACATTCCCTGTAATGTGTGTGTGATGTGGCAGTGTGACCACTCCAGCATCATGGAATGATGGGTTTCACTTTTACCTTTTTGGCCTAGGGGTCATTTTTTTCTTTTTCTTTCATTTTTTTTGTTTTTGTTGTTGTTTGAGACAGGCTCTCTGTCACTGAGGCTGCAGTGTGGTGGCATGATCACTGCTCACTGCAGCCTCAACCTCCTGGGCTCAAGCAATCCTGCCTCAGCCTCGCAAGAACCTGAGACCACAGGCATACACCACCATGCCTGGCCAATTAAAAAAATTTTTTTGTAGCGATAGGGTCTCCCTGTGTTGCCCAGGCTGCTCTCAAACTAGGGCTTAAACGATGGTCCTGCCTTGGCCTCCCAAAGTGTTGGGATTACAGGTGTGAGCCACAGTGCCTGGCCTACTTTGTTCTTTTGAATAAGTTTAATGTTGGGAGGCAGGTAAATGTGTATGTTCTGGCACCAACTCTAAATCCTGCAAGTTGAACATTTTGTCTTAGCTTATGTTATACTTTAAACCTTTCATAGTAGAATATGAATGACTCCTTTCCAACCTTGCCATCTATTAGCAGTTCTAATCATTCACTTTCCGTTTCTTTTGTGTGTGTTGGTGCCTTGTCTGTGCTCCCCTGGCACCGAGGTCAAATGCAGCTCTTTGCAGTTTATTGTCTTTGTCTTCTATTTCAGCACTAAATTTGCTGTTCACTTCTCTCTCTCTCTCCCTCCCTCCCTCCTAGTTTTCTTGAAGGACTTGAGTGCTTGATTTGCCTGAAGAATGTTATATGTCTGTTCAGAGGAGAGATTGGGACCTGCCATGAAGGTCATGCCTGGAGGAGAGAGTATCCCTGGGGAATTAAGCGTAGGAGAGGAGGTGTCAGGCACCAGAAGTGTTTGAGAGCAGTAGAGTTCTCTGAAGAGATTGCCTGGGAAATGAGAGTATCACTGGGGTGATGTCCCATCAGCCGCAAGTGTTGAGGCTCTTGTGAGATGGCCCAGGCTTAGGTTCTGTGTTCCTGGCCAGGAGTAGGTCCCCAGCACGCTGACATCTGCAGGAGATGATGCTGGTGGAAGAAGTTTCCTAAGCCTTTGAAGGGAAAAGTGAGAACTGCCTAAAAAATATGGCATAGAGAAAGCAAAATTTCTGTAATGCATGGCTTGATACTTGATATTCCAGGAAAAGAAAAATTTTTTCCCCAAGAATATGGGGCAAGAAAAATGCCAGCGTTCAAACCTGGGAGAATGACAAGTGTTCAGCGTCTGGAGGGGGCTGCTTTTATGCATTCTTTTAGCCCAAATGGGCAGGGGGCTGCCTTTGTCCGTTCTTCTAGCCCAAACAGGCAGGGGGCTGCCTTTATCCATTCTTCTAGCCCAAATGGGAGTTGTTTTGCTTTTTTTTTTTATTTTTGAGACGGGGTCTTGCTCTGTTGCCCAGGCTGGAGTCCAGTGATGTGATCTCAGCTCCCTGCAGCTTTGACCTCCAGGGCTCATGCGATCCTCTCACTTCAGCCCCTGCCCCTAGCAGTAAGCTGGGACCGCAGACGGTGCCTGGCTAACATTTTTGTAGAGATGGGGGTCTCACTTTGTTGCCTAGGCTGGTCTTGAACTCGTGGACTCAAGCAGTCTGCCTGCCTCAGCTCCCAAAGTGCTGGGATTCCTGGCATGAGCCACCACACTGGCCTTTGGGGTCAGAGTTCAAGGCTCTTCATGAACTAGAAAGCAGTATGCAAATGAAAGGCACCATCAGGTCGATCGAGCGGCCATGTGAGCAAAGGCAGAGATACAGGGCGTGTTTCTGGAATGCTGAGTGGTCTCCAGTAGCCTGTTGGTACCTGCAGAGGATGTGCGATAGGAGGCAGATGTGGGGAAGGGTTTGGTGCCACGTTCAAGAGGTTTTTGCCAAACTCTTGGTGGGACAGTGCTGTGACTGCTGCCAAGGGATTAGACAAGTAGAAGCTAAGAAGGGTTTGGTGACTGAGTTCAATAGAGAGGGTGACAGACAGGCGTGCCCTGGTAGTAGGCAGCATCCTGGCACTTCCAGCTGAGACCAGGGGAAGGCATGCCTGGACAACACCCCTTCCCAGAGCCAAGGGAAGTTCGCTGTGCCGCCCTGCTGGGGAGTGTCACATCCTCCTTGACCCCATGCCCCCACTGTCATCATTTCTGAAGCCAGCTTATGATCCATTGTGATATGCTAAATGTACGATTGCTTAGACATGTGGCTTTCACCTCCCATACTTAGTCACAAAATGACAGGAAAAATGCCCCTCCTTTCCCTTGACTGTTGAGGGGGTTGCTGCTGGTCTGGGCTCATAGCTGAGTCACCGAGCACGTGACTGGGCACTTCTCCTGTGCCTGAGATAGCGCAGGTCTGCACCCAGGCATGAGGCTCATTCCTGCACCTGGGAAGCCCTGCTTGTTGCTGGCCGCCCCTCACGTTATCTAGGTAGGGTGGGTGTGGGCTCTAGGAGCATGGGGGAGCCGAGGGGCTGAATCCCTGCTTGTTTTCCTCGCCAGGTTGCCTTCTGAGGACCTCTGCCCTCTCCACAGCAGCCTCTTGAGGTGCAAGGAGGAAATGGAAGCATGTTCTCAGCTGGTTCCACCCCAGGTGAGTGGGGGTCTTTGCTGTCAGTGCCTTGGTCTCCACAGATGTAAAATAGATCCAGGAATAGCACCCGCCCCTGTAGGGTGTCACATGGGAGTGCTTTGCAGTGCTGGCCAGCGCTTCCCAGTGAAACACTTCAGCTCCCTGCAGTAAAGTGCTGCGCCCGTCACCAGCATAGACGAGCCTAGAGCTCCCGGGACTAGACCTAGCACAAGTCTTCCATGCCTTTTCCAGCAGGCCAGGTCTTGCTTTGGACATTTTGTTTTTGGTTGCTTCTCAGGCCTTTGAGGATGGGTGGAGCTAAGTCCCATACCCCAAAAGCCACTCTGGGCCCTCAAGCCGAATAGAAGCCCCTGGCTGGGGGAGCGTCCCCTTAAAGCATTGTAGTCACCTGCAGGGTCCCCTGTAAATGGTGAGGGCCCTCTCTTCCAGCCTTGTAGACAGTTGTGGTCTCACTGTGTCCTTACGTAGTCAGGAGAGAGAAAGAGCACACATGCCCTCAGGTGTGTCTTCCTCTTCTTATTTTATTTTTTGAGACAGGATCTCCCTCTCTTGCCCAGGATGGAATACAGTGGCATGATCTTGGCTCACAGCAGCCTTACACTCCTGGGCTCAAGCAGTGCTTCAGCCTCGACCTCCCAAAGTGCTGGTATTACAGGTGTGAGCCACCATGCCCAGCCTTTTCCTCTTCTTACAAAGACTCCAGTCCTATTGGATTAGGGTCCCACCTTTATGACCTCATTTAATCTTAATCACCTTCTTAGACACTTTTTAAACATTTAACCTTGATCACCTTCTTAAACAATCACTTTGGGAGTTAGGGTTCAACATCTGAATCTGGGGAACACAGTTCATTCCACAGCATTAGCCTTTTGAAAACACGCCACAGCCGTGATTTGTCCTGTGGGCTGCAGTTTGCCCATCGCTATTTTAGAGCATCTTTTTTTGCCTCATTTCAAATCTGTGATTTTGTAGAGAGACAATGGGTGAGGATCTCCTAGAGGAGTTCCTGTCATTTCCAGTCCAGAAATCAGGACCACTGCTGTGACTGGCAAGAGGTGAGATGCCCAGAAAAGGAACGGCCCAGACTACATAGGTGGAGATGTCCCAGTCCATTTGGGTTGCTATCATAAGACACCTTAGAGTGTGCAGTTCATACACAACAGAATTTACTGCGTATAATTCTGGAGACTGGGAAGTCCAAGATCAATGTGCCTGCAGATTTAGTCTGGTTGGGGCTGCTGTCTCATAGATGGCACCTTTTATTGTGTCCTCATACGGTGGAAGCTGAACACAGGCTCCCTTAGCCTCTTTTATGAGGACATTAATTGCCTTGAAAAGACCCCACCTCTTAACACTATCTCATTGGGTATTAGGTTCCAATGTATGAATTTTGGGGGGACACCAACATTTAGACCCCAGCAGGTCCTCCATGAGGGCATGAGGACCTGGGGTCTGTGAGCAGTAACAAGTGCCCTATTTCAGGCATCTGTGTGCTTCGAGGATGTGGCTATGGCCTTCACACAGGAGGAGTGGGAACATCTGGACCGGGCCCAGAGGACACTGTACCGAGAGGTGACACTGGAGACCTGGGAGCATCTTGTCTCCCTGGGTAAGGGGCTGTGCTCATGGAAGGAGGTTCTACCCCCAAGGACTCAAAGCTGTACCAGTTCTGAAGCTGTTCTGGAATGGGCTGGAAGATTCTGGAAGCAGTTCCCTTTTGGGTACAGGTGCAAGGGGTTGCCCCTCATTCTACCTCTGGGACAGGTTTGTAACTTGTCGTTCCAGGAGTGGGGAATTTCCTTGGGATGGCACTAGGGGCTGAAACTTGGACCCAGGACATGGTTCTTTGTTTCCGAGCAGAGAGCCGAGTCCTTTTTCCCTCTTTGACCAGGACTTCCGCTTTCCAAACCTGATGTGATATCTCAGCTGGAGCAAGAAAAGGACCTGTGCAGGGCAGAGCAGGTGGCCCTCCGAGGTAAGAGCAGACCTTGTGGTGAGCAGCTCAACAGTTGACAAACTTGGGCAGAGAGCTCTCCACAGGGCCCCAGGGGCCAAGGAGGGAGCTTTGTTTGGGGGAAGCTTCCTTGGGTGCTCTCTGCAGCAGTTCATCCGTTCAAAGGAGTTCACTCATTTCATGCAGTTCACCTATTCAGAGTATGCTGTTCATGGCTTATGGTGTCTTCCCTGAATCTGGAACCTTCACTACAATCAGTTTTAGAGCATGTTCATCATCCCAACCATTTAGGCTTATTTACTTGATTTGTTTTGTTGTTAATTAATATATTCATTATATATTTTTTTGAGACAGGCTTTCACTCTGCTACCCCGGCTGCAGTGCCGTGGCACATCTTGGCTTACTGCAGCCCCCACCTCCCTGGCTCAAACGATTGTTGTGCCTCAGCCTCCCGAGTAGCTTGGACTACAGGTGCATGCCACCACAACTGGCTAATTTTTGTATTTTAATGGAGTTTCACCATGTTGCCCAAGCTAATACACTTTATTTTTTAGAGCAGTTTTAGGCTTATAGGTAAGTTGAGGAGAAAGTACAGAAAGTTCCCACGTCTGCTGTGCTATACACACACGTGCGGTTTCTCTGGCTGTTACCATTATGCTATATTGTATGTCTGTAACAATCCACAAACCTATCTTGAGGCATCATTTTGTGTGTGTGTGTGTGTGTGTGTGTGTGTGTGTGTGTGTGTGTGTGATGGAGTCTCACTTCATTGCCAGGCTGGAGTGCAGTGCTGCAATCTCAGCTCCCTGCAACCTCCATCTCACAGGTTCAAGCAATTCTCCTGTCTCAGCTTCCTGAGTAGCTGGGATTACAGGCATACACCACCACGCCCACCTAATTTTTTTTTTTTTGGTATTTTTAGTAGAGACAGGGCTTCATCATGTTGGCCAGGCTGGTCTTGAACTCCTGACCTCAGGTAATCCACCTGCCTTGGCCTCCCAAAGGGCAGGGATTGCAAGCGTGAGCCACCACGCCTGGCTGGGGTTGAGAATTTCTGTGGGGTTCAGGGCAAGCAAATTGAGGCTGAAGCAATGACCATCAAGCTATGGGATCCCCTCGATGGAGGTCCAAGATGTAGGATGTCTACTAAAGCTTGTGGATCCCAAAGGTCCTCAGGCAGTCACATAAATTGGGTAAGAGATGGTCAGTCAAAATTCCTAAGAGACATTACCTTTTGCCCTTACAGGCTAATCCTCTGGGAGAATTTCACATATAAAAAGAGGGTTTAAGTTACCTGAAACATGCGTGAGTTCACCCAGATGAGCTGCCACTGCCAATTGCATCACAAATAGGGATCAGGAACTATAACCAGAAAAGATAAAAGAGTCTTTTCCCCTTCAGGGCAGGGCAGCTATCCCCATTTACACCTTGGCTTTCAAGCGACATTGGAGGGTGGCCCTGAGCAGGTGCCTGCAGTTACCAGGGAGCTACTAGGAAACTGCAGAAACTGCAGCTGAAAGACTGAAAAAGAAAAAAGGGAAAAGGACTCAGGTCCTTCACTGGAACTAGGTGGTGGTGGTCAGGCACTTCCACACAGAAGTTTTTCATTTTCACCAGAGAGTGGCCGCAGCCAGAAACTTATAGTTGCTTCCACACTTAGGGGCTGTCCACCAGGGGTCTGTAAGTTGGAAAGGAAAAAAGAGAGAGAAAAGGGTTCCCCTATATGGAAAACAGAAAACAAAAAGAGAAGAAAAAGAAATCCCAAACTTTGGGCTTACCTCCTGGCTGGTTCACCGAAATATGTTGCAACTGGAGGGTGTCTAGGTTCTTGGCATTTTGAACAAAGAATTGGACAAAACACACAAAGCAACAAAAGAATGAAGCAACAAAAGCATAGATGCATTGAAACAAAAACACTTCACAGAGGGGGAGTAGGCTCAAGCAAGGCTCAAAAGCACTGGTTACAGAATTTTCTGGGGTTTAAATACCCTCTGGATGTTTCCCATTTGTTTCTTCGTTTACACCCTTTGAAGTAATGGCCTGTGACCAGTCTGATTGACTGTGGAAGGTGACCAAGCAGAGGCTGAAGTGAAGTTACAAAGTTACGCCCCATGCAAACGTCTGATTGGTTGCAGGAGGAGACCAATCAGAGATACTTTCCATTTTTCATCTAACAGAAAGGTTGGTGGGGGGCGGCGTTGGAAAGGGAGTAGCCTCTGAACCTTTTGTTAGGTGGACATGGAAATTTAAGGTTTTCCTTTTGATTAAGTTCTAGGAAGTCAGCATGAATTGGCCTTAGGCTCCCTGCCTCCAGATCTTACTCTCCTTCTTCACTGGCAACCACTCATCTTTATCCTGTCTCCATAGTTTTGCCTTTTTCAGAATGTCACAGTTGGGGTCATTTACCATGTAGCTTTTCCGACTGGCTGCTTTCACTAAGCAGCATACATCATGTATGTCTTCACACCACCCTCTCATGTTTCCCCCAGGATGGAGGTGTTGACTTTATCTGAATTTGTCTCATGTCTTCCTCCTCCTCCTTCCTTGTAACTGTTGCCTGCACCCTCTGTTATTTCTTCCGCTGACGGTGCACCCATGCTTATTTATCTACCCTCCTCCCTGGGCCGCGCCCTGACACCAGGCCTCAGTAATGTCATTCCGAATTCTGTTTACTGTCAGTCTTCTGTTTGGCATAGACACCCCTCTTGGCTGATCTGTGAGGACAGCCCCTTTTCTCATTTCATGCTCCTCATGGTGATGCCACTGCAGGATATTTAATGTCCTTCACCTGATTTTCAATGGCCAGGCAAAATCTGGACTGAGCCACCAAGGACTTCTTTCCTGCTTCTCATCTTCAAATACCCTTCCTTGGGCTATTGTTTCTTTTGAAAACATTCTCCCGTCGGGGATTCCAGGGTGACTCCGCAGAGGACCACAGAGCTGGGATGAGGACAGCACTAGGTGTGAGAGCGCTGAGTGTGAGGGTGTTAGATGTGAGGGTGCTGGGTGTGAGGGCTCTTGAGTGTGAGGGTGCTAGGTGCATGTAAGGATCTTGCCGCAGAGAGAAGAGAGCTTTTGATTGACAAGAGGGAAACATGCCCTCAGAAGTCAAGGGGTGACCACAGGGTGTAGTTACTGAGTTGTCAAAGGAGCCTTGTGTCCTCATGTACTCAAAGAGTGAGGCATGGGAACTTAAGATAGGCCTCAGTACTGGTGGCCGTGGTGGCCATGCAACCGTAACGAGCAGAGGGACAAGCAGAGGGGGAATCTTCAGGACCTGGACAAGCATCCTGAGGTGGGAGCCTCTGCCTCTTGTTTTTAGAGGCTTCGTATCTTCAACAGAGAGGAATCCTCACCAGGACAATAACAAGGATGGCAAGATCAACTATATTTTGTACTGTTGGTGCCAGACACTGTGTGAGGCTCACATAGTGATTCATTGATGCCTCAGAATAATCCTTGTAGGCTAAACATTCTTACTCCAGGCTACAGCAAGGAAAATGAACCTCTAAGGAAAATGGACCTGGGAAGTGGCAAATGGTGGAGCCCAGTTGCAGCCAGTTATGCTGACCACGCTCCTTCAGAGACCATGCAGAGTCTTTTCTGGAGAGTCTGTTGGGTCAATCCTGGAGTGGTTAAATCATTTTTCTCTGTTTGCAGCCTGAAGAAATGGAAGAATTGGTGCATAAAGGATATGAAGTCAGTGTTTATGTTTGAGATGTAATTATGAGATGAGGAGTGGAGCAGAAACTGATATTTTAGGACTAAGCACCAGTTAGTAGTCTGTATTTGTTTTCGGTGGCTGCAGTAAAGAATTACCACCAACTGGTGGCTTAAAACAATGCAGATTTATTCTGTAAAAGTTTTGGAGGCCACCAGTCCAGAATCAGTGTCACTGGATTGAAATCAAGGTGTCGATAGGGCTGTGCTGCTTCTCAATGCTCCACATGGAAAACTCATTTCTGTCTCTTCCTGCTCCTGTTGGCTGCAACATGCCATGGCTGAGGCCACATTTTTGCAGTCTTCAGATGTCTTCTGCTCTGTCTTCTCACCTTCTTCTCTGTGTTTCAAATCTCCCTCTACCTTTCTCTTATAGGAACACTTGTGCTTGCATTAAGAGCCCCCCAGATAATCCAGAAAAAAATTCCCATTTAAAAAATTTTAGCTGGGCGTGGTGCCAGGTGCCTGTATTCCCAGCTACTCAAGAGGCTGAGGCAGGAGAATCACTTGACCCTGGGAGGTGGAGATTGCATTTAGTCGAGATTGTGCTATTTCACTGCAGCCTGGGCAACAGACCCAGACTGTCTCAAAAGTAATACAATACCATACAATACAGTACAGTACAGTACAGTACACACACATAAAAATTCTAATCACAGAAGGAAATATTGGCTCAGTTGTAATCCGAGCACTTTGGGAGGCCAATGAGCCCAGAAGTTCAAGGCTGCAGTGAGCTATGATTGTGCCATTGCTATCCTGTTCAACAGAGCAAGACCCTGACTCTAGAAAGTTAGCTAAGTAAATAACAATAATAATACAATCCTAATCACATCTGGACAGTCCCATCTTCCCAAAAGGTCACATTCACAGGGTCCAGGGGCTTATACATACATATTTTTTGCAGTGGTTAACGGCTTTATACCCCACAGACCCAGTTCATTCTGTGGATTTCTCCTTTTGTCTTCACCTCCCTACTTCCTTTATTTTTTTTTTTAAGACACAGTCTCGCTCTCTCGCCCAGATTGGGATGCAATGGCCCAATCTCAGTTCACAGCACCCTCCACCTCCTAGGCTCAAGTGATTCTCCTGCCTCAGCCTCCTGAGAAGCTGGGACCATAGGCGCCTGCCACCATGCCCACCTAATTTTTGTATTTTTAATAGAGACAGGGTTTCACCGTGTTGACCAGGCTGGTCTCGAACTCCTGACTTAAGGTGATCCACCTGCCTCAGCCTCCCTACATGCTGGGGATTACAGGCGTGAGCCACCGCGCCTGGCCCCTCCTTCCTTATTCTTACTCTTCTGCCCTCTATTTGAGGACCACTGCTACTTAGTCACTTCTTTATTATGTTTGCTTGTATTTTTCACTTTACCACTGATACCATGTTTGCTGATCATGGTTGCTGGGTGTTGTGCCAGGCGCCTGTATTCCTAGCTACTCAGGAAGCTGAGGCCGAGATCATGCCATTTCACTCCTGCAAACAGGTTACAGTTTGTAGTTTGGAAATAGACCAGAGACACCTCCCTCACAACAGCTGTCTCCTTCATCTCCCCCTCCTTCTCTGATGCTTTTCCAGTAACTCAGGCATTTTGGATTTCTTTCAGACTGGAAGGCTACCCTTGAAAAGAATAGGCTGAATTCTGAAAAAGATGGAGCTTGGGATGAACTATCCCACCATGTGGAAGTGAAACAATGTGTGCACGAGGAGCCACCCTGTTTGGTGTCATTAGGAAAAGTGCAAGATCAGAGCAACCAGTTAAGGGAACACCAGGAGAACTCCTTGAGGTTGATGGTACTCACCTCAAAGAGACTGTTTGCTCAAAGGAAACACTGTGAGCTTGAACGTGGGGGAAGTTATTCTCTACCTTCTGCTTTAAACCTTCTACCTACAACATTACTTACAAATACAGGTTTCCATAAGCCCAACTCACAGGTTAAACAGTTGAAAAGAAATTCAGTTTTCATTAATCATGAGAAAAATGAAGCAGATCGGAAGCACTGTGAAAATCATCAGTGTGCTAGGGCCTTCTGTCAGAGCATTTACTTGAGTAAACTTGCAAACATTGAAACAGGAAATAAAAACCCTTATGAATATATTGTTGGTAGTGACTCTCTCAACTATGATTCCTCCCTTTGTTTTCATGGTAGAATTTTTTCAGTAAAGAAAAGTAATAACTGTAAGGATTATGGAAATCTCTTCAGTCACAGTGTGTCTCTGAATGAACACAAGCCAGTGCATTTTGGAAAAAGTGAGTATGAGTGTGATGAGTGCAGGGAAGCCTGTTCTGAGAGTCTGTGCCTTGTACAAACAGAAGTAAGTGACCCTGGAGAGTCCCCCTTCAAATGTGAGGAAGGCTGTGCTGCCTTCCCAATGGCCTCAGCTTTTTCTGACTGTAACATCGTTCAGACTGCAGAGAAGACATTTATGTGTAATCAATGTGGAAAATCTTTCAGCTGTTGTTCTAAGCTCATTGTACACCAGAGAACACACACTGGAGAAAAGCCCTTTGAATGTACACAGTGTGGGAAATCTTTTAGCCAGAGCTATGACCTTGTTATACATCAGAGGACACACACTGGAGAGAAACCCCATGAGTGCAGCCTGTGTGGAAAATCCTTCACCCAGAGTTCCAAACTTATTAGGCATCAGCGAATTCACACTGGAGAAAAACCGTATAATTGTATTGAATGCGGAAAATCCTTCAGGTGGAACTCTAACCTCATTGTACATCAGAGAATTCATACTGGAGAGAAACCGTACGAGTGCACTCACTGTGGAAGGTCCTTCAGCCAAAGCTCTGACTTTGTTGCACATAGAAGAACTCACACTGGAGAAAAGCCCTATGAATGCGACCGGTGTGGAAAAGCCTTCATTCGAAGCACTCAGCTCATCAGGCATCTGCGAATCCATACTGGGGAGAAGCCACACAAATGCACGCAGTGTGATAAAGCCTTTACGGGGAGCTCCCACCTTGTGGAGCATCAGAGAACTCACACTGGAGAGAAGCCTTTTGCATGCAGTCAGTGTGGGAAAGCCTTCACAGGGAGCTCTCACCTTCTTTCCCATCAGAGAATTCATTCTGGAGAGAAACCCTACAAATGCAGTGACTGTGGGAAACACTTTCGGCAGCGATCTCAGCTTGTTGTGCATCAGCGGACACATACTGGAGAGAAACCTTATGAATGCAGTCACTGTGGAAAAGCTTTCAGCCAGAGGTCTCCCCTCATTGTGCACCAGAGGACGCATGTCGGTGAGAAGCCCTATCAGTGTGATGTGTGTATTAAGGCCTTCAGCCAGCGGTCGCGACTCACTGAACATCAGAGAACGCATACTGGAGAAAAGCCCTATGAATGCACTGATTGTGGGAAAGCGTTCAGTGATCGCTCAACCCTTACTAAACACGAGAGGACACACACTGGAGAGAAACCCTATGAATGTGAGCACTGCGAGAAAGCCTTTAGCCAGCGGTGTCAACTTACTAGGCATCGGAGAATTCATACTGGAGAAAAGCCGTATGAATGTAACAAATGTGGAAAACTTTCCAGTTATAATACTTCCCTGATTCAATATGATAAAACGCATAGGCGAGAAACCCTGTGAACAACCAAGGCAGAGCCAGACTCAGTGGCCAACACCTGTAATCCAAGCACTTTGGGAGGCTGAGTCTGGTGGACTGCTTGAGTCCAGGTGTTTGAGACCAGCCTGGGTAACATGGCAAAATCCTGTCTCTACAAAAAATACAAAAATTAGCCAAGCATGGTGATGGCATACCTGTAGTCCCAGGTACTCAGAAAGCTGAGGCGGGAGGATCACTTGAGCTCCGGAAGCAGAGGTTGCAGTGAGCTGTGATCATGCCACTGCACTGCTGCCTAGTGAGAGAGTGAGACACTCTCTAAATAAATAGATAATAACCAAGATGGGAAATTTCCCTGCCAGACCCTCTTTACTAGAAATCAGGTGGCGAAAACATGACTCTCAGAGTGGGGCTTCATGACCATGTGCATCAGAATTGCCTTTTCTTGATATGTACAGGTACAAATTTTTTTTTTTTTTAAAAGAATTGCCTAGAGTGAGCACTGAAACTGTGTATTCCCAAGCTGACTCTAGCCAAATAAATAAAAGTCTCTGGCAGTTTAGGAGTGTGCAGTTTCTAAAATCAAACAGGTGGCTGGGCACAGTGACTCATTCCTATAATCCCTTCACTTTGGGAAGCTAAGGTGAGTGGATCTCCCCAAGTCAGGAGTTTGAGACCAGCCTGGCAAACATAGCAAAAGTGTCTCTTAACAATACAAAAAAAGTTAGCCAGGCATGGTGGCTTGCACCTGTAGTTCCAGCCACTCCGGAAGCTGAGGCAGTAGAATCGTTTGAACCTGGGTGGTGGAGGTTTCAGTAAGCTGAGACTGCAGCACTGCACTCCAGTCTGAGTGACAGAGCCGGACTCCATCTCAAAAAAGAAATAAATAAAAGGTGATCTTTGTGCAAGTAAAAATGTGTCTGCTGGCCAGGCGCGGTGGCTCACGCCTGTAATCCCAGCCCTTTGGGAGGCTGAGGCGGGTGGATCACAAGGTCAAGAGATCGAGACCATCCTGACCAACATGGTGAAACCCCGTCTCTACTAAAAATACAAAAAATTAGCCAGGCGTGGTGGCACGTGCCTGTAGTCCCAGCTACTCGGGAGGCTGAGGCAGGAGAATTGCTTGAACCCGGGAGGTGGAGGTTGCAGTCAGCCGTGATTACGTCACTGCACTCCACCCTGGCGAGAGAGCAAGACTCCATCTCCAAAAAAAAAAAAAGGGAGGCCATGGC
>CAUYQU010032100.1:0-13099 GCA_963574635.1 Cheracebus regulus
CTAAAATCTCTTCCTCTTTCTTTCTCTTTCATTTTTTTCTTTCTTTTGCAGTTTCTTTCTTTCTCCTTTTCTCTCTTTTTCTAAAATCTCTTCCTCTTCCTTTCTCTCTTTCATTCTTTTTATTAAAAAAAAAAAAAAAAAATGAACAGTCAATTCTCTTCAGAGTATTTTCCCAACTAGCTTTCTGGTTGGTCTTTCTAGGATACTATATTTATTATAAATGCACATACCTCCAATTTCTTCTACAATATAAAGCTATAATTTAACTTGTATGCACGGAAGAGAAAATATTTGACTCCTGAAGACCCAAACTACATTGGGCCCTTATGGATAGCAGAAATGGAGCACCAAAACACTGCCATACCTACTAGAAACCCCCTATTAGGTGAAATATAAAATACTAGAAGAGTCCAGTTAACAATTGCACATATAATACCTTTGGCAGCCCATGTATTTGGGAAAGCCTGTCAACATTAAGTACCAAGAGCTATCTAAAGCATGTATGGATGTAAGGAAAAATGGAACAGACAGACTAGTAGAGTCCAAATCCCTCATATACGTTTGACTATCCTATGCCAGCTGGACACTGCATATTCAAGATTTATATAATTAATCTAATGACACCAAAGAAATTATATAAGTCAAAAGGGAACAAATGATCACAAGTATTATAGGTCACAAGAAGAGGTAGTTACAGGGATATTAATGACAAATCATAGAACTGGAAGAAGTCATCTCCTAGGACAGTGTATCTCAACTCTGTTTCACATCATACATGTCAGTGAGAACCTAGAGGAATGGTAGGAGGGAGGGAGACAACCCATGGATGAATACCAGAAAAATGTGAGAAAATTCTGCACAGTGAAGAAACCAACAAAAAAGGAAACACACCATAGCAGAAAATTTAATTCAGCCTCTGCTTCTAAAAGTCATTTCATCTTCTCCCAATGAACCACTCCTGATTGATATAAATGGACAATACCTGAGGACTTCAGAGTAGCCCTTGGCAGCAGCCACATGAAGGGCTGTAGCCCCTGAGCGAGCCTGCCTCACATCCTCTATTTTCCCACTGTTGAGCCACTGGCGGGCATCCTGCAACATCTGCTGCTCTTCTTCTTTTCTTGACTGCTCTAGATCAACTCCTGCAGAAACCAGATACCAGACAGCCAGGATTACTAAAGCTCCACTTAAGTTTGACAGGTTATTTTCCTTAAAGTATATCATAAATATAAATACAAATAACAATTTAGCCATCAAGTTGGTAATTATCAAATTTAGAAGATCAATGGCATTTGTACACATATTAATGGTCTTACCAGAGTTAAATCATCAGGTTAAATATTATATAATACAGATCCATTAAGGGAATGCACCTAAAGTTGTTTTCAACAGAACATAAAGACAAAGGAGACATTATTTTTACATTATAATATTTGTACAAAGCTATAAACTTCCAAGTGTCTAAAAATTTCAGTTACCCAACAATCTTTCAAGGTAAATATAATACACAATCCCCATGTAACAGATGAGGAAATAAAAATAGAAAGGTTAGGCATCTTGCTCAAACTCACAAAACACATTAGTGACAGAGCTTGCCACTAGAACTCTGATATCCTGGGTTCCTCTTTGCCATTCTTCTTCTGGGTCCCTGTCCACTCACTATACCATAGGATTAGTATCCAAAATCTTGGTTTCAGGTATTGATATACTTTAAAAATTGAACTATCTCTAAAGTTCATTTCCATATACAAGTAAATACACTGATTTGAAGATATATAATCTAGAACAGATTAGTAGGTGATGTACAGTTTAAAAACCTGTCTGCTTTCAAGGGAATGCAGATTTTGTTTCCCTTAAAAACATTATGAAAGAACTCTAAGCGTTTCTCTCTTTAGCCAATAACTCTCCAATATCTGTGCCAGTGAAAAGGGGTTAGGGTGCGGCATACCCCATTATACAAAATAATAAAATGTCTCAAATACAAACATACCCATTCAAAAAGTTTTACACTCATTAGCAGTCTTTCTGCTTGGTCTGCTCCCTTTCAGCTCTTAAAAGAGAACCTGCCAGGCACCGTAGCTCACGCCTATAATCCCAGCACTTTGAGAAGCCAAGGTGGGTGGATCACCTGAGGTCTCAGGAGTTCGAGACCAGCCTGACCAACATGGTGAAACCCCATCTCTACTAAAAATACAAAAATTAGCTGGGCATAGTGGTGGGTGCCTATAATCCCAGCTACTCAGGAGGTTGAGGCATGAGAATTGCTTGAACCTGGGAGGCAGAGATTGTAATGAGCCGAGATTATGCCACTGCATTGCAGCCTGGGAGACAGAGCGAGACTCTGTCTCAAAAAAAACAAATTAAAAAAAGGAGAACCTGTAAACTACCTAAGTATTATCTGTGTGATTTTGGGAGATGAATGGGTTGAAGAAGTGACCAATTTAGAACAGATCAGTACTTCAAACACAAAGAAGTGTTAGCAGCGCTACAAAGTTACGCATATACATAAATACCTCTTTTTTTATTATTATTTTTTATTATTTTTTTTCTTTTTAATAAAGATGTGGTTTCACCATGATGGCCAGGCTGGTCTTGAACTCCTGACCTCAGGTGATCCACCCACCTCGGCCTCCCAAAGTGCTAGGATTACAGGCATGAGCCACCACGCCCAGCCAATACCTCTTTTTTTAAATTAATTATTTTTTTATTTTACTTTAAGTTCAGGGGTACATATGCAGATCCTGCAGTATTGTTACATAGGTATACACATGCCATGGTGGTTTGCTGCCTCCATCCCCCCGCCACCTACATTAGGTATTTCTCCTAATGCTATTCCTCTCCAATCTCCCCAACCCCTGCTATCCCTCCCCTAACCCCCCATCCCCGAAAAGACCCCAGTGTATGATGTTCCCCTCCCTGTGTCAATGTGTTCTCATTGTTCAACACCCACTTATGAGTAAGAACATGTGGTGTTTGGCTTTCTGTTCTTGTGTCAGTTTGCTGAGAATGATGGTTTCCAGATTCATCCATGTCCCTACAAAGGACATGAACTCTTCCTTTTTTATGGCTGCATAGTATTCCATGGTGTATATGTGCCATATTTTCTTAATCCAGTCTATCTTTGATGGGCATTTGGGTTGGTTCCAAGTCTTTGCTGTTGTAAACAGTGCGACAATGAACATACATGTGCATGTGTCTTTATAATAGATCAATTTATAATCCTTTGGGTATATACCCGGTAATGGGATTGCTGGGTCAAATGGATAAATACCTCTTTCAACAGAGTATGCTCCTTAACTGAAGAGTCAGCAATCAAAATAGAAAAAGTGGTTTCTCCAATCAAAACTATTTTTTAAAACTTGACTTTTTTAAAAAGTTATTTGTACATTTTAAATCCAATCTTAGGAGATAAAACTGAGTAAGAATGGACGTTAAGCTAAGCATAAAATTCTTCAATTCAAAAGGGCACAAAACCACGCACCATAGCTCATGCCTGTAATCCCAGCACTTTAGGAGGCTGAGGCGGGCGAGTCACTTGAGGTTAGGAGTTTAAGACCAGCCTGGCCAACATGGTGAAACCCTGTCTCTACCAAAAAAGACAAAAATTAGCCAGGCATGGTGGCGCACACCTATAGTCCCAGCTACTTAGGAGGCTGAGGCAGGAGGATCACTTGAACCTGAGAGGCAGATGTTGTAGTGAGCCAAGATGGCACCACTGCACTCCAGCCTGGGCAACAGAGTGAGACCCTGTCTCAAAAAAAAAAAAAAAGGACACAAAAATTATACATGGAAGGCAGCAAAAGCAAGTTGTTACTGACCTAGAAACATCATTAAAGTAAGATCAGCAAACTTTCTCTAAAGAGCCAAATATGAAATATTTTCAAGTTTGTGATTCATCCAATCTATCACAACTACTCAACTCTGCTGTTGTAGCACAAAAGCAGTTTTGGATAATATGTAAACAATGCACATGGCAAGAATTGGCCCTGACTGTTCTAAAAGTTCCTATTGGGAAAGGCCACAGGAGCTAAATCCTCTGGGATGAACTGCAGATTGTGAGTAAGGTAGTTTAGCAAAAGGACTGAAAAAAAAAAAAATCACTACAAATCTTGTCCACAGAGTTTTATGATAGAAAAATAACCCAGGGACTTCCAGGTAGAAGAATTACATCCTATTCTATGAAATCGATTCTTCTAAAACTATAAAATAGGCATTTTTAGAATACATTATTCTAAGTTAGCTTCCTCACCTTAACAAATTATCATAATAATTTTCACGGTTAGTTACAATAAATATCTTTAGCAGCACCACCTTTAGCTCTCATCAAGGGAAAAGATGCAAAGTCACAAACTGAATTTGGCTAATACTCAGATTTACACCATATCCCAATACCTTGCATACACACAGTAAGAAACGTACACACTTCTCATCAGGTCACTCTTATCTGTATGATGGGTATGCAACTTCTGAATGGCAAAAAAAAAAAAAAAAAACAGAATGTCTGGTCATCCTTTTGGCATCTGGCCTATTTTTGTGTTGGTCGTTATGAGGATACATGATGCTGGATTAATGATTAATGCAGTACAGATAGATCAAATCCTCTCCTGTCATATGATAGTGAAACACTCTACACGACAAATGGATTTTTTCTGTAAACGGCAGTGTTTGAGAATCTTTCCCGGCCCCCTCCAATCCATGAGGTTACCTTGCTTCTTTACTTGCTCCAGAAGAAGATCCTTCATGGCTAGCTCTTCTGCAAGGTCAGAGGGAACTTCACCTTCACTATTGACAATACCTACACTGGCTCCGTGGTTAATGAAATACCTGCATAGACAAGATCCAGGATCAGTATTATCTGCCAATCTAATATAAATTTATACTCATGCATCTGGCATTCAATACATAGCAAAGTCTCTATTTTGAGTTTAAAACATGGTCCCAGATAATATATTCCATTATTAATTTCTACGTGCCTTAAACTTCAATAATTAAGACTGAGGGCTTCCCCATTTCCTGACTAGAACAATGCGAACAAACAGGATTTCTTTCACACTCATATTACTAACTACCAGCCTCTCTCTCCCAGTGGATGGCAAGAGGATTTCTAAGTAACATAAAGAAGGCATGCAGCCTTAAACTTTCCCAATGCTAAATTGGAGCTTATTAAGTAGTGCTGGGGGTGTGAAAATAGAAGAATAAAGCATGTATTAAAATTTGCATAAATCTGCCTTAATTATGCCTCCATAAGACTCTCCTATCAACCAACCATCCACATGAAATCTTTCTCTACTCTAAGATGAAACTAAATTACTTAAGAAATATTAAAATCTTAAATAATTAAATTATAAATCTGAATAGAATACTTGATTCTGAAGAAGAAAGTTTTGATAATTTCAATACCTTACAAAGATCTTTTCTGATTTTCGAAGTGCTTTCACATAAAATTATAAGTCTTAGGCAACATTTTGAAGTAGGCAATGTGGGTATTATTACAATGACTTTAAGAAATTGAGGTCCATATATATAAAGCAATTTTCTCAAAATCACATAGCTGGCAAATGGCAGAGGGTACAGCCCCAGTCTTGACTCAAATCTAGTTCATCTTTTCTCTAGATCAAGTCACTTTTGGGCCAGTGAGAACCTAATAATGCTAGGAGCTCTATCAAATACTTAGAAGTATTTAAAGAATAAAGAAAAATTATTCAGATTAGACATCAAGACATTCAACAATCCTGTAAGGTCTTTTAGGCTGACTGACCATGCCATGGATGGCCTGGTGACCTCTGTGACCTGCAGGTACACTCCAGATGAGTTCCTGGAACGAGAAAGTCTGAAGTAACTGGAAAACCACAAAAGGAGAAGAAATGATCAACCCCTGTGGCACCTAATTAACTTTGAGACATTCTTCTATTGTTCCTTATTCCTGCCTCAACTGATAAGGCAACTGGACTTTGTAACTGACTTTGGTCAACCTCATGACTCCAGAGCCTACTCCAGAGCCTACAACCCCTTCCCAGCTTGCAAAAGCTGCCCTGACTTGTAAATTCTGTAACTTTCCACTGCCTACCCCAAACCTATAAAACCAACTCCTATCCCATCTTCCTGAGCTGACTCTCTTTTTGGACTCAGCCTACCTGCACCTGGGTGAATAAACAGCCATGTTGCTCACACAAACCCTGTTTGGGGAATCTCTTCATTCAAAGTGCACGTTTTACAAATTCAATAAACATTTACTGGTCCCCTACCATATTCAAGGAATCACATTTTAGACACTGTAGAAGATTAAAAAAAAAAAAAAAAAAAAAAAAATTAAAAAAAAAAAAATCCCAGGCTTAACTTGCTCAGCCCACTTTAAAAAAAAAAAAGATAATCAATATGTGCCCACTGGCCATTGCATTCAAAGAACTGGCAGAGGGGGCCAGATGCAGTAGCTGACCTCTATAATCCCAGGCAGGCAGATCACTTGAGGCCAGGAGTTTGAGACAAGCCTAACCAACATGGTGAAACCCTGTCTCTACTAAAAATACAAAACTTAGCCAGGCATGGTAGCAGGTGCCTGTTGTCCCAGCTACTCAGGAGGCTGAGGCACAAGAATTGCATGAACCAGGAGGTGGAGGTTGCAGTAAGCCAAGACCAACCTGAGTGACAGAGCAAGACTCTGTCTAAAAACAAAAGTAAAAAATTAAAAAGCTGGCAGAGGGAAAAGAACCAATAGAGATTAGATTAAGAGCATGTTTTTGCTTTCTCAGTGCCTACTACTTTGTATAATAGGTCCTCAATAAATGTTTGTTAATTTATAGATCAATCCCACATGTACAAAGCTCAAAGGCCTTCACAAGTCACCTACTTTCAACCATCTCCTTCATTCCCTTGCAGTCTCAGAGGAAGACAGACCTTATTCGATGCCAAAACTAACTCTCTCTATTTTTATTCTCAATTCTATCAAGTCCCAGTTTTCTTTTCATAAATTACCCCTTCATTTCCACATATTCAACAGCTCTTTTCTTCTGATTCCTCTCCCTTAGGCCAAAGGAATATTTAGCTACACCTCCGGCATCCTGAAATGTCAAAATACAAATAATACACATAGTAGGCACTCAACAAATGTTTGCTGGATTGAAGTGTACCCTATACTCTATAATCAAACTAAACCACTTACTGTTCCCAAATACATCAACTCTCACCCAGCTCTCTTCCACAGCTTGTTTCTTCCAACTAGGTGGGAGAATCTCCTTTCTCTTTTCCCTTGTAGAAATCTTTCACTTCTTTCAAAGTTCATTTAAAATGCTTTTGCCTTCACGAAGTCTTTCCTGTTCTCACAAACTGAATTCCCTCTTGCCTTCCTTTAACCCCATCCTCCCTCTTCTCCTCCCCAACAAACACTAATTCTAGACCTGTCATGACTTACACTGTACCTCAATGCAACCACTCCATCAGACTGAAAGCTACTTGAATGCAATGTGAAAGGAAAATAAAAACTTGGGACCCTAATTTCACTATGCCAAAAGAAAAAAAAAAAGCTGAAAGCTGAGCCTTGCAAGAAGCTGCCTTACCTTCTGTTCCTAAGCAGATAGCTACAGATAAAAAGTTAAATATCTCTACAGGTTCTATGTTTACTTCTATGTTCACCTTATCTTATGTAAAGTGCTGATTTACTGAGCATAAGATGAATACTTGACTATTCCCCTACCGGCTCCTTTCCTCTTGCAACATGTGAATTCAGAAATGTGACCATGCCCTCCCCATTCCCCCTCCAGGCTGCTTTTCCCTTTTAAGTATTGAAGCTCTCAAAATCATCTTTGGGGAAAGGCACAGATCTGCCTCCTGGGCACACGTCCTTATCTTTGGTAAAATAAACTTCTAAATTGATTAAGACCTGTCTCAGATACTTTTTGGTTTACAGCAACAACTGGGTCTTCCTCACTATTATCATCGCCATGGCATCTAACCCTTGCTTTTTTTTCTTGGCATTCCAAAAATATTGCTTCAATTACATGAAATATCTTAACCACTCTGCTCTGATGTCTATTTCATCCCTACTGGATCAGGCATAATGTCACTTGGGTATACAGGACCCTGCTTTTCCCATGCTCTACAATCAAGAACATGGGAAATATTCTAGAAGAAAGTAATTGGGCTCTCTGTTTTTCTATTTTCTCCAGTTTTAGGGGAAAAAAAAGCTAAAAACCTTTTTAGTTTTACTTTTACCTAGACAAGAATAATTATCAACCTATAAAGTAATTTCTACTTTATCTCTGAAAATCCTTACAGTTGTCCAAAGACTCACAAACAGCCATTAGCTCAATAAAAATGCCCCTAGAAAATAAAGCCTTCTTCTTCTTCCTAACTCATCACCAATACAAGGTCTTTATGCTACTATTCTAAGGGAGGAAGAAAGGAAATAGAATATGTTAAAAAACTGAGAATAAATTAGCATCTCAAAAAACTATAGAGGCAAATGCTGTACCTTTGGGTCAATCTGCTGCTCCTAAGTTAAACATTTATTCATAATAAAAATGTAAAACCACTCAGCATTAAGCCTGAATTCATTTTAAAATGAGGAAAAAAGCCTCTGAAGCTCCCTCCTTTTGATGAAACATACTGAGACAAAAGATCATCATGAAACATGAAATAGAATATACTTGTATTCTTCTGAGAAAGCCAGTTTGCCTTTATTCATTTCTACTACCTTGAAAGTTAGAGTTCCTAATGATTCTGGGAATAAGAGTATAAAGTCTAAGATCTTTAAGTGACAAAAATAAAAACGACGAGATGATCAGGGACTGATCTTATTTAAAATAGTCTCCACTGGCCCTGAGGTAAAGCAACCAAAATGAATAGTACAGATAATGTTTTTTTCCATTGTATGAAAAAATGCAAGACCAGGCGCAGTGGCTCACGCCTGTAATCCCAGCACTTTGGGAGGCCGAGGCAGACGGATCACAAGGTCAAGAGATCGAGACCATCCTGGCCAACACGGTGAAACCCCGTCTCTACTAAAAATACAAAAAAATTAGCTGGGTGTGGTGGCGCGCACCTGTAGTCCCAGATACTGGGGAGGCTGAGGCAGGAGAATTGCTTGAACCTGGTAGGCGGAGGTTGCAGTGAGCCGAGGTCGCGCCACTGCACTCCAGCCTGGCGCCTGGTGACGGAGTGAGACTCTGTCTACGGAAAAAAAAAAAAGAAAAAGAAAAAAAAAAGGCTGCATACTGCAAATAAAGAAATGACAGTAAAGTCAAAATCTAATAATGATATGCATAAAATAAAATAAAGGCTATCTCTACCACCACCCCACCTCTGCAATGGATTCTGGTCTAGATCACCTTTCTCCTGGTCAGACTTCCATGTCTAATTTGTAATAATTTGTCTTAGGAAACAGTAACTCTCACAGATTTATTTCATTAAAGGTAATATTTGTTTGAGCTAGAGATTGTTACACTTTGAACTTACTTCCAGAAGAACTATATTCATTCATAAAGATGAATTAAAGAAATCACTGTAAAAAAATGCAATTATAATCATTCTCTGTACTTAGTTTCACACAACAGGAGGATAATGCCAACACAAATGATCCTAATTCTAAGCATGAGCTCTCCTTAGGAAAGAGAAAGAAGAGGTCGAGCACAGTGGCTCATGCCTGTAATCCCAGGACCCTGGGAGGCCAAGGTGGGCAGATCACAAGGTTAGGAGTTTGAGCCCAGCCTGGCCAATATGGTGAAACCCTGTCTCTACTAAAAATACTAAAGTTAGCCAGGCATGGTGGCGCAAGCCTGTAGTCCCAGCTACTCAGGAGGCTGAGACAGGAGAATTGCTTGAACCTGGGAGGCAGAGGTTGCAGTGCGCCAAGATCGTGCCATTGCACTCCAACCTGGATGACAGAGCGAGACTCCATCACAAAAAACAAAAAAAAAAGGAAAGAAAGAAAAAAACAGAATCCTTGAATGCAATGAGATTTGGTAGCTAGAATATCAATCACAAACGCCCAGCTGAACAAATAGCAATTGAAGGGCCAACATGTTCTATAAATGTTTCTTGCCAGGCGTGGTGGCTCATGCCTGTAATTCCAGCACTTTGGGAGGCTGAGGTGGGTGGATCACCTGACGTCAGGAGTTCGAGACCAGCCTGACCAATATGGTGAAACCCTGTCTTGGTAAAAATAAAAAATAAAAAAAATAAATTTAAAAAAATGTTTCTTAAATAAATCTTTTAAGTAAAATCAGTTTAACTCTTGGGCATCAGAATTCTGGCGTTACTGGATAAGATTAAGAATAAGAGCCCTCTTTCTTATTAAACTCTGAAAACGGGCAGCCTAGGAGATGAAAAGGTTACTGACTTTTACTAAATTGGAACAGAGGGAGGAATCGAGAGTGAAGAAAACTGCATTGCTGATTTCTGTTGGCTTTGGGGCCAATACAGTCGTCCACTTTTTAGAACAAGCAGCCCAGTCAAACACCAGTGCTGCTGCCTAAAGTTTCTCTGGCTCTGACTCTCCCTTTGTTTAACTTCTCCCACTGAGCATCCCTGGGTCAGCAGCAAACCTAGCAACTCAGGCTCTCCCTTAGGAAACCTGGGCAAATCAGACTCTGTGGGAAGTCATTCTCAGGCCTCTACAGAGCTGCCAACATAATTCTCCCTGCTGTTTGCTGAACAGGAGAAACGTAATGGAGCTCTAATCATATTATTGAAAAGGGCCTTCAAACAAGCAATCTGATTTTCAAAGGGGCATAGAATATCATGATTTTATTTAGGGAATTTACTTTAACAATATAAATTTACCCTCACCTAGAATACACTCAACTGCCTAATTTTAAAGATATTTCAACTGCCAAAGTCTCTTCCTTGTTTAAAAATAAACTCCCCGATCATTCCTTCATACAACAGATATTTATTCAGTGCCTCTTATATCTCAGGTACCGCATGGTCAGGATTCTTCTGCCCACGGGAGAGACAACTAGTTGTCCCAGAGATTAGTAGCTACTAATGTATCGTATCAAACATTCCCATTCAACTAATGTGGAGAACACATGCCAGTGCCCACCTTCCCTTTATCCCACATGTTTAGGCTCATTCTTTTGCTATTAACTACATGAGTGCTGTGATTGGTATGCTAGGCATTTTTAAATCAGTGCTTCATTTGTACTAAGCACTGATTTAAAACAAACAAACAAACAAAAAACAATAAAACGGGTTTACAAAGAATTCAGAAAAAAATCTCCAGGCCTGCCTATATACATGCCCAGATATAGTTGTTCAGAAAGTGAACCCAGACAGTGCAACAGCCACCTCTGCATATCCCAGAAAATATAAATTACCTGAAAATAGAAACAAACAAAAAGAGTTTCAACAAAAAAACTATGGGTTTAGCAGCTTTACAAAACATCATATCAGCTATTCCTTAAACATAATTCAATTTTCTGCTTTTGTAATCTGTAATAAAGAGAGATTAAAACAATTTATAAAATTTGAATTACTAAGAGTAGAGGAGTAATGAAGGCTATTCCTACAAATACTGCAAAGCCACACACACAGAGACTCACTCACTCTGCTATGTTGAGATAGCCACAGGAAGCTGCTGCATGAAGGGGTGTCCAGCCCTCGTTGTCTTGCTGGTTTACATTGGCTCTGTTCTCCACCAGAAACTTCACCATGTCCAAATTTTCATCAATACAAGCCTAAAAAGAAAAGTCCATTCATTCACTTAACAAGCATTCATTGAGTTCTACTATGCGCCAGACACTGCTCTGGGCATTGACAATGTCCAGCAGTTCTAAAATATATTAATTTCTATTTCTTCCATACTGTGTCCAGAGCATGACTTCTAGGCTTTGTGATCTTATGCAAGCCCCTTAATGTCTCCATGCCTTAATATCTCAACTGTGAAACACATGTAATGATACTTAATCTTATTTATAGTACTATTAGTATTAATTGTGAAAGTGATTTCTAAAGTGCTATAAATCAGTAAGCTGTTACATCATTATATTATAAAAAGGAAAGCATGTTACAAAACACTGATTTGTATATGAACTTTACTTCATCGCCACCTATTTGTCTCAGATGCTTATTAAATTTAAGAGAAAATAATCAGAGGATCGTCTAAGGCCAAGAGTTTGAGACCAGCCTGTGTAACACAGTGAGACCCTATCTCTATTACAAAAAAAATCATTCATCCATTCATTTAAAAAAGAAAAAAACCACACAGGATCAAATGCATTTTTTCTCAGTGGGAAGTTGTAGTTTAAGACTCAAGAATTGCTAAACAATTCCTACTTTGGTTTGAAAGGGTAGGGTGATCATTTCAAATAGAAAAAATGTATTTGTGTGTATTTCTGAATGGCTTCAAACACTATAGCAAAGGATGCTTGCAGTTATGGATGGTTAGGGATTCTCATCTGCTCATTTCATGGCAGCAATTAGGAGAAAGCAGAGAAGCTTTTTGAATAAAGGCTTTAGGCTTACCATAAGACTAAAAGAAATAGTCACAAACAGCAATGAGACCTAAAAAAAACTAAAAGGTTGTCTTGATATAGCTACAGAATAAAAATGTGGTAGAAGGCCCACGTGTGAAAATGGTAATTATTATCAAGGCTTGGATGGTTACAAAACCATTGGGATAATTCAGGACCAAGAAACAAATGAGACTCCCTTTTCAAAACCTGCCTTTTAATCTCCTCCTTTATTTTATTTTATTTTTATTTTTTTTCATGATTCTTGAGAAGGAGTGCTTTAAGATAACCCCTTTCTTTAAAAAACAAGGCTAAAACTTCAGCTAAGGAAGAATTACCCAAATCAAAAAATTTTCATAATAATATTTAGATATTACTTGCATTTTTATTGTTTTGACATTTACACTAATGATGCAAAAGCAATGATGAGTAAAACTGCTGGTGCCTTACCACAAAGCAAGACAATTGCATTAAAAAATACCAGCAGGGGGGAGAGAGATCCAAGATGGCCGATCAATAGCAGCTCAGGATTGCAGCTCCCAGTAAAAGCGCAAAGAGCCAGTGGACGCCACACTTACCAATAAATTTTCGCTGCCCACGGACCAGGACATTCCCAGTGGAGGAGCCCCACAGGTCGCCAGCGCGACCCTTTC
>CAUYQU010032101.1:0-19086 GCA_963574635.1 Cheracebus regulus
TGTTCTCTTGCTGATGAGGAGCTGCGATCCCCTGTAGGAGGAGAGGCATTCTGATTTCAGGTGTTCTCAGCCTTTTTGCACTGGTTTCTTCCCATTTTTGTGGATTTATCCACCTGTCGTCTTTGTAATTGCCGACTTTCAAATTGGGTCTCTGAGTGGACGTCTAGCTTGTTGGTTATGAAGTTTTCTCTGTTTCTTAGTTTTCCTTCGGCGGACGCCCCTTCCCCACAGAGCTGGGCCTTCCCGGGTTAAGCTGTGCTTGCTCTCAGTCCTCAGCGCTTCCAATTGCTGTTCTCCTTGTGGGAATGGGACCAGCCAAGCCCGACTAAAAGGGCACCCAGTCCCGTATACTCCACACTGAGAAGCACCACGCTGGGGCACCGGCAACACAGCTGCGATGGCCACAAGAGTCGCGCTGGCAACCCATGTGGCTCCTTCGCCGGGAATCTCCCAGTTTGTGGGCATCAAAAATTTGTCCACAATTGCGGCATCCACTCGCTCTCTGCCCTTTCACTGGGAGCTACAATCCTGAGCTGCTGCTACGTGGCCATCTTGGATCTCTCTCTGCCCAGTGATGAAGTTTTTCTGTTTCTTAGTTTTCCTTTGGCGGATGCCCGTTCCCCATAGAGCCGGACCTTCCCGGGTTCGCTGTGCTTGCTGTGAAACTCTCAGTCCTCAGCGCCTCCAATTGCTGTTTTCCTTGTGGGGATGGGACCAGCTGAGCCCGTCCGTCCTGTATACTCTGCACCGGGAAGCGCCGCGCTGGGGCACCGGCAAAACAGCCATGCCGGCCAAAAGAGTCATGCTGGCGACCCATGTGCCTCCTCTGCCGGGAATCTCCCGGTCTGTGGGCAACAAAAATTTGTCAGAAAGTGCGGCGTCCACTCGTTCTCTGCGCTTTCACTGGGAGCTACATTCCTGAGCTGTTGCTAATCGGCCATCTTGGATCTCTCTCCAGTAGTATTTCTATATATCAACAATGTTCAAGTTGAGAACCTAATAAAAAATACAATCCCACTTACAATCGTCAAAGAAGCTCTAAAAAACCTAGGAATACATCCAACCAAAGAGGTGAAAGATCTCTGCAAGGCAAACTACAAAACACTGCTGAAAGAAATAATTGGTGACACAAACAAATGGAAAAAACATTGCATGCTCATGGATTGGAAGAATGAGTATTGTTAAAATGATCGTACTACTCAAAGCACTCTACAGATTCAGTGCTATTCCTTGCAAACCTCCATGTCATCTTTCACAGAATTAGACAAAAATGATTCTAAAATTTATACGGAAACAAAAAATAGCCCAAATAGCCAAGGAAATCCTAAGCAAAAAGAACAAAGCCAGAGGCATCATATTATCCAACTTTAGACTGTACTATAAGCCTACAGTAACCAAAACAGCATGGTACTGGTACCAAAACAGACATGTAGACCAATGGAACAGGAGAGAGAACTATGAAATAAAGCCACAACCTAAAGCCATCTGATCTTCAGCAAAGTTAATAAAAATGAACAATGGGGAAAAGACTCTATGCAATAAATGGTACTGGGATAGTTGGCCTGCCATATTCAGAAGAATGAAACTGGACCCCTCCCTCTCACCATACACAAAGATTAACTGCAGATTGATTAAAAATTAAAATGTAAGACCTCAAAATTTCAGAATTCTAGAAGAAAACCTAGGAAACACTATTCTGGATATTAGCCTTTGGAAAGAATTTATGAATAAATCCACAGAAGCAATTGCAACAAGGACAACAACAACAAAATTGACAAGTGAGACCTAATCAAACTAAAGAGATTCTCTGCACAGCAAAAGAAACTGTCAGCACAGTAAACAAACAGTCTACAGAATGGAAGAAAATATTCTCCAGTTATGGATCCAGCAAAGGTCTAATCTAATATCCAGAATCTATAAGGAACTACTTAAACCATTGAACAAGCAAAAAACAACCCCATTTTAAAAAGACACGAACAGACACTTCTCAAAAGAAGACATACAAGAAGCCAAGAAATATACGAAAAATGGTTCACATCACTAATCATCAGAGAAATGCAAAATCAAAACCACAATGAGTTACCATCTCCTACCAGTCAGAATGCTATTAGTAAAAAGCTATTAATAAAACAAATGTCATCAAGGGTGCAGAAAAAATGGAATGCTTATACATTGGTGGTGGGAATGTAAATTCGTTCAGCCCCTGTTTGGAGGTTTCTCAAAGAACTAAAAACAGAATTATCATTTGACCTAGCAATCCTACTACTAGGTATATATCCAAAAGAAAATAAATTGTTTTGCCAAAAAGACGCATGCACTTGTGTGTTCATCACAGCCCTATTCACAATAGCAAAGATGTGGAATCAACCTAGGTGCCCAGCAATGGTGTACTGGATAAAGAAAATGTGGTACATATACATTATGGAATACTATGCAGCCATAAAAAAGAATGAAATCATATCCTTTGCAGCAACATGGATGCAGCTGGAGGCCATCACCCTAAGCAAGTTGACTCAGGACCTGAAAACTAAAAGTCACATGTTCTTACTTATAAATGAGAGGTAAACATTGAGTAATCATGGACATTAAAGATGGCAACAATAGACACTGGGGACTACTAGAGTGGTGACAAAGGGAGAGGGGCAAGGGTTGATTAACTATTGGGTATTATGATCAGCACCTGGGTGACAGGATCAATTGTACCCCAAACCTCAGCATCAGGCATTATTTCCGGGTACCAAACCTGCACTTATACTCCCTGAATCTAAGATAAAAGTCAAAATTATAAAAAGAAAAGAAAAAAAGAAAGGAGCCCCTCCACTTTGGCCCCCTAAGCCCTCTGAGAACGGGGAAACTAATTTCTTTGTGGAGGAATGGCATGGTTCCTCAGTTCCTTCCTATTTTATGGTTGTGCTTCCCCATTACTATAAAGGATTCTGAGAGGCTGCCACCTTATGTAGACTTACAGAAAAAGTGGCAGATGGGGTCTGACTGGCTGGCCCAAGACTCATGTTAGCAAGTAGACTAAGCAGCCCTTGTGCTTCATGATTATTTGGGCCAGCAACCTCCATGGCCTCATGTCTGTGTCACCTGCTCATGGTCCTTCCATCCAGATGGCCAAACCCACCCACTGCTGACATGATATACAGTTTGCAAAATATTTCCCATAATATTTCATTTGCAGCCCAACCTTGTAAGAGATTATTAATTATTCCATTTACAGCTGGAAAAAAATGAATAATCTTTGAAATCTGACATTGAAGAAACCCTAGAAGTTAGCTCAACTCAATCCCTTATTTTCTCAGATAATGACATTGAGACTGAAAAGTTAAGTGGCTTGTTCAAAAGCACAGTGACAGTAATGACAACAAGGGTGTCTTCATCGGATGTGGCACTAAGCACTCAGAATATGTCATCTCATTTTGTTCTCACAACAATCTTACAAGGTAGGACATGTTGAAAACAAAATGAGGAAACTGAGAGGGCTGAGTCAAGGCCAGGTTTTCTGATGCAAGTTCAGTGCAGCTTCACACCTCACAGCTCCCCCAGGGTGGCCGCTCTCCACTCCTGATGTCAGGGCCATCTGAAGGGAGGACATAGCTGTCAGCTGAGAAGAGAGAAATGAGCAAGGACTGCCTCATGGCTGGAAACGATCGTGAGAAGGGCACAAGCAGCAAGAAAGCTGGTGAGTCACCAGAAAGTTTGGTTAAGGATGAGTCTGAGAGCAGTAACAGCAAAACAGCCAAAACGATCACAGCAGCTTTTCACTCTGACCACCCAGATTACTTTTAGCAGGAGCACAGTACGAGCAAGGCTGAGCTCCAGGGCGAGCCACAGAACAAGCTAGAAATTTTTATCAGGACTTGTTTTTCACATGAACTTCTCAGACTCTAAATCCAGTCCTGTAAACAGGTGAAGCAAAGGTCCAAGAGAAAATTTGCTGATTATATTAATTTTCACCACGAGCAAATCAGTGGTTCTCAACCGGGATAACCGTGCCCCCAGGGGACATTTGACGATGTCTAGAGACAATTTTGGTTGGAGGGTTGGGAGAGTGCTGCTGGTAAATAATGGAGAAAGGCCAAGGATGTGGCTAAATATCCTTCAATGCACGGGACAGCCCCTTTCAACAAAGAATTATCAAAATGTTCACAGTGTTGAGGCTGAGAAACTTTGGTGTAAATGAAGCTGAGCTGCATACAAACATGACTTCAGTTGCATAACAAACACCCCAGCTTTCAGAGAAATAGTTAGCTAGGTCAAAGGACACTGGAGTGGGAATTGCAAGACCTGATTTCTAGTTCTAGCCTGACGACAAATTTGGAACTTTGGGTGTCCTTTTCTTCCTAGAACTAGAGCAGCCATATGATGGGACCAGTGCCTTCCCGGGTTTGGCTAGTGGCACACAGGAAACAACACAGGAAACAAACAGCAGTACAGGAAACAACACCACCACACAGGAATGTTTTACCCCTGCAAAACATTCTTGAGTTATGACTAACCCAAGCCTCTGAGTGTTGATGGACCACTTTTGTTTTAGTAGGGCCTCAGCACTTTTTTTCTCCAATTAAAAGGTAATCCACATCATTATAGAAACTTAAGAAAATACAGAATAACACAAATAGAAGAAAAAAGAAATACCTTATCATCCCATTTCTTAGAAAAGCGTTTTATTCTGAAGGTCTCCAGATACTGACCTTCATTTTCACTATTTTGAAGAGGAAGGGGAGGAGAGGGAGTCACTGTCCTCATCCTTTTGTGGTTGTTACTGTTTTCTTTTTCACTTCTTTGTAGTACAAGGGAGCTTTACCAATACATCAAAAGTTCAAATAGTTTTAACTCTAGCTATTTGCCTTTGCTTGTTTTAACTTTTTTAAAAAGTTCAGGTTGTTGATTGTGGTAAAATACAAATAACATAAAACTTACCACCTTACCCATTTTTGAGTGTACGGTTCAGTAGTGTTGTGAGTCAATCTCCAGAACATTTTCATCTTCCAAAGCTAATACACTGAATTCATTAAACAATAACTCCTCAATATCCTCCTCCTCCAGCCCCTGACAGTCACTATTCTACTTCCTGTTTAATCAACTTGACTACTCCAGATTCCTCACATAAGTGAAATTATACAGCATTAGTCTTTTTGTGACTATTTACTCAGCATAATGTCTTCAAGGTTCATCCATGTTGTAGCACATCTGAATTTCCTTGCTTTTTAATGCCAAACAGTATTTCACTGTGTATTCCGTTTTCTTGATCCATTTATTTATTGATGGGCACGTGGGTTGCTTCCACTTTTGGCTATTAGGAATAATAATATATAAACATAGGTGTATGAATTTCCCTTAGAAGTCCTGTGTTTAGTGTCTTAACTTCTTGGATCCTTTTTAGTTTTTGTTGTAAAAACGGGGAAAAAAAAGAACACCCGCCTTGCAACCCCTCAGACTGACTGCTGGATAAACAGTGAAGAACCAACATTTCCACAGGAGTTAGGATTAGATGGGGAGAGCTGGCCCATGTTGAAAATGCTGCATGGGACTAATGAGACAAAGGGGATCAGAGAAAGACTGAGGCCTGCAGCTGCTCTTCCATGAGTACCCATCCTCATCCACTCACTAAGTCCCATGACCTGACCCTCCCATCATTGCGGCTTTCTTCCTTGTCTGTGGTTGGTTGTCTGGATTCTCTGTAAAACTCGTCTTCTTTTCCTTGCCTGAAAAATGCCTAACCCATTTCAAGACCTCCATCTGTAGAGCACCTATAGAAAAACTCAGGCATATTTCATTTCACACAAAATGAAAGTATGAAGTAAAGTAATTCCTACCCGTGTGAAGTAAAGTAATTCCTACCTGAGTAACATAAAATCAGATTATCTTGGTGTTTAATAGTTCCTCTACTGTAAGTGATAAAGCTTTAGAAAACAACTATTTCAGGATGATAGAGCTATAAACTTCTACTTTAGGAGGCAAAGTTCAATCCTTGTGGGCCCAAAGAGGCATATCTTCCTTTAAGTTTCCCTGTATTCTTGTGAAAACTCAATTTGCTCTTAGAAGACACGTGTCAGTGATCCTCCCGAACTCTAAACTTACACAGGCCTCTGACCTCCCTCTTCAGTGTAATGTTTTCCATGTTGAAGCACTTGCCAGTTTACAAACCACTTTCACATCTATTGTCCTGTCTGATTTTCATAGTCCTTTGGTGGGCAGACAGGGATCAGTGCACCTGTTTCAGAGATGAGGAAGTAGAAACTCAGTACACAGCCAGGATGCAGAAAAGTCAAACTGATGGTGATGGTATAGTCTATGCTCTGTTGCTGTGGCCCCTTCTATTCCACCAAGTGGAACAGCAAAGGGGATGGTCATCGGGAGACACCGAGGCCACATCCAGGAGCTCCCAACCAAACAGTTGGAGGGGATTGGAAGGCTCCATGTTTTTAGTTACTTTCAGTTCTAACTCATGACAAAACAAAAACACTGAGAGACCAAAGAAAGAGGCTGACAAATCCAGTTCTCAGAAACATTCAATAGGGAGTTACAGAAGTGAGGTCTTGGGCAGCCATGAGATGATGGATCCCTGCACCCATCCTCCAGAAGGTATTCTTCACACAGCAAGCTTTTAGGGTAAAGCATGTGCTGCTGCTTGTCACGCCTCCAGACTTTCTCACCAAGACTTGGGACCACTTCTTTACGAAGGGTAATCTATGCTAAAGGCATTGTTTAAAGACCTTGCTGCAGAACACCCTGGCGTATGGGTCATCAGTTACCATGGTGCTTTTGCTTCAAAATGGCCTCGCTTTTGCCATGCAACGGCTGTTTTCCTGCATATACAAGTGTGTGCATGAGGAGAGGAGGAAGCAAAACCACTTAAAATAGAAAAATAAGAACAAGTAAAGCCTGATTGATTATGGGCTAGTACTGTCAGGTAAATATTGGAGAGAATGGAATTATTAGGTGGACCTATTAAAGGACTTCTTACATATTTATAATTATTTATAATATAGACTTTGTAAACATGCTGAAACTATTAGTGAAAGATAGTTTCCTGTTGTTTAAAATGACACATTGACCTGACCTATTGGGGAAAATTCATCACCTGAATGCAGCTTATAGCATTGCCATTAGGAAGAGTTCATGCTGTGAGAAAAGAATATAATTATGGCAGCTCTGACAATGTGACCTTTTAGAATCTCTATGGAATTAAAGGATGTGAAAAGGATTTAGCTATATCACTAAAATGGCTGTGGCTGTTTGTTTCCATTCTGCTCCACTCACTACAACTACCTACCTGCATGTAAATAAATGGTAACATAAACAAGCCCTTGTGATAGTTTATTAAAATATTGCCTCTCAGCTGAATATGTCCTTAAATCCTTCTTCCACAGCTTTTACATGGAAGCAGTGAATAGTTTGTGTTTTCATATAGCACAGAAACAGTACTTTCCTTCTGTAATTGCTCCTGTAGAAGGGTAAGACTAGCACTTTCGCAAAAGGGTGACATTTACAAATTGTTTTTGTCTTCAGAGTAAGCCACTGTTTAGATTTAAGAAAAATTAAGTTTCACAAATTTTCCTTGAGTATGACTGAGGGATTTCCCATCGTAGGAGAGGGAAAATATTTTTGTCTCTACCCTCTTAGTTTTATTGCCTGGGGTCCTGTAAATTAGACGGACAGAAGACAAATTAACGGGAGAAAAGGCATATAATCTTTATTATCTGTTAATTTTTATGTGATATCATTCCAGAAAAGAAGTGAAGATCCAAAGAAGCAGATAACCTAAAAGCTTATATATCATTTTTAACAAAGAATGATAAATTGTGCCAATGTCACAAGACAAAGAAAAGAGTTTTGGGCTTCCAAGGGTGGTAAACTGTGGGAATGTAAACAGATGGGGGACACTAATGGGAGAAAAGAGCTATCCTAGTAAGTTTGTCTGTGCAGGTTTATCACAGTGCCAACTTTTCATCTCCTTCATGGCTATAAAACTTCCCTGGGAGAGGGTATTTACTGCAGCCTTATTTCTCAGGAGTTTCTGCTTGCAGTTAGATAAAGGACACTCCAAGAAGATATCTTTCTATATTTGTTGACTCTCAAATGTCTTCAGCTCAAAATAATTCTTATGCCAAAGTGGATATTTTTGGGTAGCATATTATGATCCCCTTCACTATCTTATGCAGATCTTCAGTTGATTAGAATTTGTTTCCATCATACGCATGATGTCTAAGAGGTCCCTGCTCAGATGGAGTTAAATGTTTCAAGTTATGTGTATTGCTCTGCGTGGGACATCAGGCCCTAGAGAGTGCTGGAATATCAGCAATGGATCTAATGGCTGAGATCAACAAGTGTGTCCAGGCCAGACAGTCTAGTCTGGTTGTCCCAGAGGGACATTTGCAGATGTGCAAAGACATTTTGAATGGTCAAAACTGGGCACAAGAGAATGTTGTCACATCTAGTGGGCAGGGGCCAGGGGTGTTGCTATCTTACCATGCACAGGACAGCCTCCACCACAAATAGTTAACCAGACTGTATTAGTTTGTCAAGGCTGCCATAACAAAGCACCACAGAATGGGTGGTTTAAGTAACACAAACTTATTGTCTCAGAATTCTGAAGGCTAGAAGTCCAAAAACAAGGTTTCTTCTGCAGGCTCTGCTCTAGGGAAGCCTCTGCTCTAGACTTCTATTCTTGGCTTGTAGGTGGCTGTTTTATCCCTGTGTCCCTTCCCATAATCTTCCCTCTAGGTGTATTTCTTTATGCAAATTTCCCCTTTTTATAAGGACATCAGTCATATTTGATTAGGGTCTACCCTAGTGACCTCATTTTAACCTGATTACCTCTATAAAGACCTTATCTCCAAACAAGGTCACATGCTGAGGTCCTGAGAATTAGTACCTCAACATATGAACTTTGGAGGAGCACAATTCAAACCATAACACAACCTAAAATGTCAATAGTGCCAAGGTGGAGATTCTCTGGTTTAAATGGTTGCTTGACTTCTATGCCTTCTTCCTTTCTTTCTTAATCTTTGGACAGCACTCACCTAGAAAAAAGATGGGAGTTTTATTTACATTCAGAACATAATCACTAAGCATTTAGGAGTGGATAACTAGAAACATTACAATAATAAGGTAAAAATTTCACTTTCATTCCCCATCTAGCACCAAATAGACTATCCCTTTATTTTCCTATTTTCCTTTGTTTCTGGTTTTCTATACATGCTCCCCTACTTAGACTGGCTTTTGCTTTGAAGTCACTTGTGAAATATTATGCCCATGGGATGCAGCCATCCATGTCCTATGTAAAATGAATACTAGTAGAGAAAGTCTTTTTTATTTTATTTTCTTTCTTTTTTCTTTTTCTTTTTTTTTTTTTTGTTTTTTGAGACAGAGTCTTGCCCTGTCTCCCAGGCTGAAGGGCAACGGCGCAATCTCAGCTCACTGCAACCTCTGCTTCCTGAGTTCAAGCGATTCTCCTGCCTCAGTCTCCAGAGTAGCTGGGATTACAGGTGTGCGCCACCACACCTGGCTAATTTTTGTATTTTTAGTAGAGACAAGATTTCGCCATGTTGGCCAGGGTGGTCTTGAACTCCTGACCACAGATGATCCACCCACCTCAGCCTCCCAAAGTGCTAGGATTACAGGTGTGAGCCATTGCACCCGGCCTGAGGAAGTCTTTTGAAACAGTTTTAAGTTATGGTGAACTGAAATGCCTTAATGATACAGAGCAATTTCAAAATATGGATTCCCAGATTAGTCAGTTGTGGGTTCACATTCCACTCTGTCATGATTTCTTTTAACCTTGGGAAAGCTAACTTACCTCTCTCTAAATCTCCAATCATTTTCTTATTGGTAAAAGGAGAGATAATAAGGTTATTTGTACTATAGACAGAGCTGAAGAGAGGATTATGAAATAGTGCATGTAATGAGGTTAGCTTAATGCCTGGTCCAAAGAATGTAGACACTAAACATTAGCTGTTGGTATTACAGAGAGATGAAAATGATCCCTTGTAATCATTCCTTGACCTCAGTGACACTGATGTTACATCTACAGTGCACTAGGCACTGGGAATGCAAATGTGGTAAGATCCTTGAAGTCTAGTGAAGAAGGAAGGCAAGGAGAGAGTAGCAGCTGTTTGTTAAGTGCTGTAACAGAACTACACACAACCCTCTACTGGAACAGGAAGGAAGGATTTCTAGAAAGGGCCTCTGGGAAAATGTCGAGGGAATCTGAAGTCGTCACATTGATTTACCTAAATGTGACTCAGGTCGTACATCAGCAGCTTTTTCAGATTTTATTATGACAAAATCATGCCCCCTTTATCACTGCAAGAGCCAATACAGGGTTTTCAAATATTAAATGAAAAATGCAAAAGGGAAGAGAGAGAGGAACAGCATGTAAAATGTTAATACGTAATTTGTTTTTGTGAAAACAAATGAGAAAAGAGGTGAAGTAATGATAAATTATGCCTAAATATTAACGGATAAAGTAAACAACTAAATCTTTGTTTTGAGATGGAGACTTGCTGTTGTCACCTGGACTGGAGCACAGTGGCGTGATCTTGGCTCACTGCAATCTCTGCCTCCCAGGTTCCAGCAATTCTGCTTCAGCCTCCCGAGTAGCTGAGATTATAGGTAACCACCACCAAGCCCAGCTAATTTTTGCATTTTTAGTAGAGATGGGGTTTCACCATGTTGGCCAAGCTGGTCTCGAGCTCCTGACCTCAGGTGATCTGCCTGCCTCAGCTTCCCAAAGTGCCGGGGTTACAGGTGTGAGCCACAGTGCTTGGCCAACTAAAATTTTTTAAAATGTGTTTATATTGGCAATGAAGGATAGTCAGAAAACCCTATTTGTGTTACAAATAAAGAAGGAGTGAAAAATATAGGAACAGTTATGGCCAATAATGTTATTTTTAGAAAGAAAATAGAAATGAAAGAAATTGCTGAAATATAATGCCTGTGAATAGAGTGTGTCTGCTTTTTTTCCTTTTTTTTTTTTTTTTTTTGACAAAGCAGAGGTTGTCCTGTTGCTTAGGTCAGTGACACCACATAGGTCCCAAAGGAGCTGTTGAACATGGTAGCTGCCCATCAGCCACAAGATAATAAATAATAAGCTAAGATGAACAGAAGTAATTCACCTTTGAAGACCTTCACATAAAAAAGGAGTTTGAATATCACATTAGAAGGACCATGCATCAGAATTGCATCTGATCTTCAGTGGCTCATCTGAGATACTAATAATTAGTTCAACCACTGTGTGTTGAGGCCCCACTACTGCTCGGGCTGGGCTGGGGTCATAAAGCATAGCTGCCCTGCTAGAGTGAGGTGGAGGGGAACAAGGAAATGGGTGTGATATTTACCACTGTGAAAGAAAAATAAAATCTCATGACCCCAAACTCACTATGCTGAAAGGAAAAGGTAAGCTTGGAAATTAGTGTCACACACACACAACTGCCTTTCCTTTAGTTCCTAAATAGCTATCTCCCCAGGTGGCCCCCAGTACCCTGTGAATGTATATCAACGGCTTATCTTCATGGGTGCAGGACAAGAGAAGACTAGAAATCATCCCTCTGCCCATGCCTAGGGGAATGCATGTTTCACTTCTGCCTCTCCTTTATGTTTATTTATCTCATGTAAAAGGCAGATTCACTGAGCACCAGATGAATACATAATTGACTGTTCTTCTATCCCCTTCTTTTCATGTCCAAAACAATGTAATCACTTGTCTCATTTATCTGCTCTCCCTTTTTTCTTTCTTTCCTCCCTTTCCTCCTGTCCCTTTAAACACTGAAGGACTCAAAACTGCTTTGGAAAAAGTGCACAGATTTTACTACAGCTTGTGTCTCTTTTTTCCTGAGCATGTTCTCAACCTTGGCAAAATAAACCTCTAAACGGATTGAGACCTGTCTCAGTCATCACAGAGGGAAGCACAGGGGCACACTGGACCCACAAGGAAGGGGGCAGAAATAAACTCCTGGAAAAATAATTCATTTTTAAAAAAGCCCTTCCCACATCCATCTATGTATTAAAGAGTAACTCTTTACTCACGTGTAATGTGCCAGGCACCATATTTGCATCTGGAGAGACAAAGATAAGGCATGGCCACTGCCCACGGGCCTTAAGGTTTGGTTGACAAATCACAAATGCACAGACTGTTAGAGATATGCTAGACGCATGCCTGGGCTGGGAGAGGACCCTGGAGTGAAAAGTTTTGTGGTAGGAAAACACCAGATCCCCAGTGGGAAAGCCCTCAGGCAACTCAAATTCACCAGCAACAGGGCTCAGGCAGCGAGAAGAGAGAAACAATTGGTTTTTGCCTCCTCTTCCAGTGTCACTGGGCAGCCTGGCATCTTCACTATAAACCCCATTCACCAAGAGAAGCAGGGCAGCTTATCCAAGCACACACAACTGAAAGACCAGTTTTCCACAAAACAATTTGTCATCAAGTCATCAAATTTAACATGTCATTAAAAAAAGAAAAAGAACTTGGCTTATCTTATTTATAAACATAGAGTGACTTGTCTCCAATGGAACAGTTTAAGTAGTTTTGGGGGATTTCTATAGTTTTCATTGACAAGGTTTTATTTTGTCTTTGTAGCAGCATTTAAAGAAGTCTTTAAGTGTTTTCAAAATGTACTCAAAATTCAAAAATCATCCCATAACCAAAAAATCAGTGTTTGTTTCCTAGAAGAAATTTTCAGTTTATACTGATTTTGTTCATGTCTTTTTGGTTTTGCCAACACTTTAGCATATTTGTTATTATTCTCCCAGTTTCTCAAATTGGGGCATTATATTCTAGGAATTTCCTTTATCAACCTAAATTTTCTAATGATTTAATAATTCATATTTACTGGTGATGTGATTGATCTTGTAGCTTCCAGTTTATCACTTTACCAGTCTTTTCAGTATTTTTAGGATTTTTTAAGCCATTAAAACAATGCCTTTTATGACAGTTTTGGATTTACACTTGGTGAATATCAAACTTGAGTCATTGGTCATGAAAATCATTATAATACAATCTCTGGGCACCCTAACTTCCTTTTTGCTTCCTTGGCTTGTTTTATCTCATTTTTTTGTCCTTGTTAGAATAATTTATTTATTTATTTGAGATAGAGTTTTGCTCTGTTGCCCAGGCTGGAGTTCAGTGGCGCAATCTCTGCTCACTGCAACCTCCGCCTCCCAGATTCAAGCAATTCTCCTGCCTCAGCCCTCCAAGTATCTGGGAATACAGGTGCACACCACCACACACAGCTAAATTTTGTATTTTTAGTAGAAACGGAGTTTCATCATGTTGGCCAGGATGGACTCAATCTCTTGACCTTATGATCTGCCCTCCTTGTCCTCCCAAAGTGCTGGGATTACAGGCATGAACCATTGTGCCCGGCCTCTTGTTAGGAATTTTAAATGTCCGTAGTTTCTTACAGAATAGTTTGTGGATATAACTAATTTTTCAGGTGCTTTTGAGTTTAAATTTTAAACTTTAAAAACAACCTCATTTGCTGTTGCTTACCTAAAAATACCCAGTTAATATTTCATCCTTTTATCTTAAGCCTTTACTATTAATTTGACTTTAATCTAATTTGATTTAATATCATTTAAAGTTTTAATTGCTAGAGGTTTAAAATTAGGGCTGATAAACTAAGGAATTTGTAAAATAATATTAAGGATTGAAAAATAGGAAAATGACATTTGAATCATTAAATTAAACAAGCTTTTGAATATTATTTAGTAAAAGTTTAAAGTTAGGTAAATTGATCATTAAGAAACTGAAATGCAGTAAATTGATCTCAAATCATTCTGTATATTTTGAAGATGTAATTTTGTTCTTAATCTACCGTCAGCTTTTTCTCTTGCTCTTCTGCTAGTGATGAAAGGGTATGTTGTTTTTTGAAATAATTCTGTAAAATAAATGCTTATGTTCTATTAAAAAAGAAACATAAGCACTTACGTGTTTTGTCGTAGACTTCCCAAATACAAATATGTTTAAGTCCTAATTCCTGGAACCTATGAATGTTGCCTTATACAGCAAATGCATCTTTATAGACATGATTAAATTAAAGACCTTGGAATGGGGAGATGATTCTGGATTATCCAAATGGATGCAATGTCATCACCAGGTCCTTTGAAGAGGGACTCAGAAGGGTCAGAGTCAGAGAAGAAGACATAATGATGGAAGCAGAGATTGGAGTGGTGCTCTTTGAAGATAAAGAAGGAGACCACAAGCCAAGGAATACAGGCTGCCACTAGAAGAAACTGGCAGAGTCAAAGTAGTGGATTGTGCCCTCAGGCCTCTAGAAGGAACCACCAGCTTTGGTGATCCCTTGACAATGAAACAGACAGAGGGCTTGTGACTTCCAGTACTATAAGAGAATAAATTTGTGTAGTTTTAAGCCACTAAGTTTGCGGTAATTTGTTACAGCAGCAATAGAAAATGAATATAGGATGTTATTGATATGCCTTCTCATCTGGTTCTTCATCCTTTCCATACACAGGGTTTTACAGCCAGGCCTACCAAGCACGTTGTTCTTCTCCGAGAAGACCAGAATAGCTCTGCCCAGACATCTGAGACTGCAATTTCCATCCATCTCTTTCCTGGCTACCATATATCCACCTGGAACCAATGAGATAAACAACTGTACAGAGACTTTTTGTTTTTGATTTTAGTGTTGTTCTAAGAAGTTACCAAAATACACCATGAAATTATCTCAATTAAGTTAACCCAAAAGCTACTATATACACTATTTTCAGACCGTCTATTCCCATCTCCAATCATGCTTGGCTACATTTTCCCATAAAGCTCATCAGCTAGAATGTGCATTAGATAATAGTGCTAAATAGTTCAAACAGAATATGGCCAGGGTTACAGAAAGCACCCAATTTGCCTGCATACATACACCCCTACAAAATTCAGCTCCACAGATATTTTTCCTCTTTTGTTACCACTCCAGCAATCCCATGAGACAGGCAGAAGTTGTCTAGCCCCAAAGGACCCATGAGATTAAATGACATCCCCAAGATCTTAGCAAGAGTGAGGGGTAAGTCAAGGACTCACATTCCCAACTAGCTCCAGCTTCCGACCTGTGACTTGGAGCAGGCACGCACACAGGTGGAATAGGTAATTTCAAGCAGTACTGCTACCAGAAGAAATTCCACACCCCCTGCTGGATCTAGCCTGAAGTGCCCTAATTAGAACCTGATCCCCTTAGCTAAGGCTTGAGTCCTTACAATGCAAACACCCTGAAGAGATGCTTCCCAGGGCATCCATGCTCCCCTCAATCCCAGCACCCACACCTTGTGGTCAGGAAGCCAGTTATTTCAGGACTCAGGTGAATGCTGCACCTGATCCTCCCCAGGCTTCTGGAAAAGTCCACAGCTCACAGTAATGACTGCCATCCTCTCAGTCAACAGCTGGCTCTTATCCAAGAACAAGCCACTGCACTGGAGATGAATTGACTGGGGATGCCTTAAAGTTTGAGATTTGGGAAGAGATGTTGTGTTTGAATCCTGCCTAGAGGGACTTTCTAGATATAAGATGCTGGAGAATCACAAGACCTGAGTCTTACTGGCATTTCTAAGTGCCCCAAATGTGATTTCTAAATTGCGAGAATTCTGGGTCTCACTTTCCTGAAGAGATCAGAAGAGAGAGTTTCTGATACTGACCCACCCAAGCTGTAATGTTATTAGCATTTTCTATCCACTGTGTCAGATAACTACGCTAAGACCAGGAAGGAGCCTATGCAGCGGCAGATGGGTGTAAGATCTTCGGAGGGTCCCTTGAGGATAGGAGGTACTTGGAGAGACAGCAGAAGGGGAAGTGAAGGAAAAGCCCCTTCCTCGACCATTGCTTCCACCTGAGTAGAGATCAGGCAAGGAAAATCCTCACTAGAGGGAGAATATAGAAAACAAAAAGTTGAAGAAAAATCTCAGCATTCTGAAAGGAGCACTCTGTAAGAATTTTAAATGTAGATCCTCAACTATTTAAAAATATAAAATTTGGAAAAGTGAAGAAAACTTACATGTGTAATGAGTGTGGAAAGTCATGCCAGAAAAAAAAAAACACCATAAAATGCAACTTGTATATGAAAATACATACCTACTTGTTCCATGAGAGAGCGGGAAAGCTTTTTTGGGGGAAGGGCGGGGATGGAGTCTCACTCTGTTGCCTAGTCCGGCACTCCGTGGTTCCATCTCTACTCACTACAACCTCTGCTTCCTGGATTTAAGTGATTCTCATTTCTCAGCCTCCTCAGGCAGCTGGGGCTAGAGGCCTGTGTCACCATGCCGATTCATTTTTATATTTTTAGTAGTGACAGAGTTTCGCCACATTGTCCAGGCTGGTCTCGAACTCCTGACCTCAAGGGATTTGCCCGCCCTAGCCTGTCAAAGTGCTGGGATTACAGGTTTGAGCCACTGTGCCTGGCCAGGATGGGAAAGCTTTTATAAAAGCTCAGTTCTTACTCAACTTTGAAAAATGTAAACTGGGGGTGACCACTGAAATGTAATCATTGTGGAAAACTCTTTGGGCAGAACCCTGGCCTTATTGAACATCAGAGAATTCTTACCACAGAGAAATCATGTAAATATGTGAATGGGAAAAACAGTTAACTACAAATCACACCTTATTTAACATGAGGAACTAGATGGTGGAGAGAGCTTATTCCTGTGAAGAGAGTGCAATCCTACTAACCTTAGGGTAGGTCACAGGTAAATCCACATGTGTTCTGGGACATAAAGTTATGCACTAGTATATATTGCACCAGGCACCACAAAATCAAACCAGTAGAAATACAGTCATTGTGGGAAATACTTTTTTTGGGAGTTCAAATTTTATTACACATTAGATTATATTAAGGTGATTGTCATTGTGAGAAAAATCTTTCTTTTTAAGGATACTTGTGTATGCTTACATAGGAGATGACTCCCAAGTAGCTGGGACTACAGGCATGCGCCACCACACCCAGCTATTTTTTCTTTTTTTTTTTTAGAACTGGGTTTCACCATGTTGACCAGGCTGGTCTCAAACTCCTGAGCTCAAGTGATCCTCCCGCCTTGGTATCCAAAAGTGCTGGGATTACAGGTGCGAGCCACCGTGTGGCCAGGAGATAGATCTTATAATAAAGAAAATATGCAGATGTTAAAAGATACACGTAGGTGCAATAAAACTTTAATGAATTTATTTGAACATTTAGTGATTCATAAGTCAGTCAGCACCAGACAAGAAGCAGTTTGACATTCCACCTAGGGGGGAGAGGGGAAACTTTTATGAGGTGTAGTGGAAAGTCCTAGTTAGAGGTTAGTTGGTGGGTTTTCTGAGTTGTTAAACTTAAGTTTTCTTTTAGTTTTACATTAAATTTGGGCTTCAGTTTGCTTATGTAAGAACCTAAGTTACTGAGGCTATCTCAGACTAATGGCCTCCCAGTTAATTTATTTAACATAGGAAAGAGAGAGCAAGAAGAAGGAAAGAATAGAAAGGAAGGAAGGAAGAGAAAACCTTTGGGTGAATCAAGCTCAAAGGTTTTTTTTAGTCCGAAGATCCCACAAGTAAATTCTGACAAGGAAAAGCATCAGAATTCATGAGCATGGGAGCGTTGTGGGAGGAAGAAGAGGAACAGAGATGCTGGGTCATCCCCTCTCACATTTAGGGGTCTCTAAAAGGAGAGGCAACTGCAGACCAGGCCAGCACTGAGCCAGTTACTAACGCTCTGCTGTGAGCCTTGCCAATGTGTGCCCCTGTGGCCACCACTCCCCATCCTCGCATACCCATGCACTGGCATTGGGTGTTTCCCAGCAAAAACCCAGCAGGCCCAGAAGTCAGCCATGACAACATTGCCTTGTTCTGACTAGACTTGAGGGCTGAAGCCAGCAAGGTTCAAGAGATGTGGGTTTCCTGAGGTTTGGCGAGGAACCCTGACAGTGTCTGTCTCTGTCACCTTGTTTGAAAGAAGAATTGTTCATCCCAGGCCATTGTCCAGCAAAGCTGTATTAGTTTCCTCTCCTTCCATTTCCATCTACATGCTAGGGAGGGAGAGGGCATGGATTTGGTCCTCCCTGCAGAGCCTGCTTCTTTCCTTCTCCCCTTCCTTCTCCCAGAGTTCTCACCTACCTCCCACCCACCTCCTTACGAACTGGTTCTCTAATAAAGCTAGTTGGATGAATAAACCAGGGTTCACGGAGGGCTATTTTGGCAAGCATACACCTATGCTTAGCAGGAGCTTCTCACAAATCACTAAAATAGTCAGGCCTCACCTGGGTTGGAATGCCAGGAGGGTCCAATCAGAACTCCTAGCTCCGCTACATGTAAGAAGAGTTACACGACTTTTCTCCAAGACTATGTTGCCTCATTTGTTAAATGGGCACAACAATGCCTCCTTCCCAGGGTTTTATGAGAACCAGGCAAGATAGTGCCATTGTGCTTTAGTTCAGTGTGTGGCACAAAAGGATGGCACTTCAAAGCAATAGTGGGGATTGGGCGTGGTCGCTCATGCCTATAATCCCAGCACTTTGGGAGGCAGAGGCGGTCGAATCACCTAAGGTCAGGAGTTCAAGACCAGCCTGGCCAACATGGTGAAATTCTATGTCTACTAAAAATACAAAACTTAACCAAGTATGGTGGTGTCCACCTGCAGTTCCAGCTGCTGGGGAGGCTGAGATGGGAGATTGCTTGAACTGGGAGGCAGAGGTTGCAGTGAGCTGACATTGCACCACTGCACTCCAGCCGGGGTGACAGAGTAAGATTCTGTCAAAAAAAAAAAAGCCGTAGTGAGCCAAACAAAGACATACAAATGTGTAGATTAAAATATATTTGTAAGGCGGGTGGCCTTGCTGGGAGCTCGGACGCACCACCCCCCCCACCCCGCCCCTTTTTCCCTTCTACAAGCCCCGAGCAAGTTCAGGCATGCTCCGAGCAAGCTCAGACATGCTCGGGCATGTTCCCCTCTCCCTTGCTTGCACAGCCTGGTCTTCCCTTAAAAAGCCCAGTATGCAAACAAGGTGCTGCAACTATAGCTTCTTAATAACCAATAGCAGCTAAGCCCTAACAACCAATAGCAGCTAAGCCCTAACAACCAATAGCAGCTAAGCCCTAACAACCAATAGCAG